>JAIUZE010016981.1:0-14610 GCA_022085475.1 Heliosperma pusillum
ACTCCAAGGTAGGAGTCAAAATGGGCTCTTCGATATCTTCTCCTTCCTCAACATGCTCCTCATTTAGAATTTCGTCATTCATCATGTCCATGTAGCGGTTATCAAGCACAAGTCCACTCCTCAAAATCACCGCACATGCTTGGTGACTTGATGAAGCATCCTTGGAGCTTTTCCCTTGAGCAAGTAGACCTCCCGGAGGCCTTTGAGGATTGTTCAAAGCTTGAGAAGCTAACCTAGCTTCTAATTCCCTCACCTCTTTCTTGTGAGCATTGGTGACATTTTGCAAGGCCAAGTTGTTTTGGATTTCCATGTTCTTGACAAGTTGCAAAACTTCACTCATTGAAGGCTCATTCTCTTGGTGGGATTGGTTGGTCAAGGGAAGTGCAAATGCATAGTCATTCCGACTACTTGAACCTTGGTTGTTGCTTCTTTGGTTGTTAAAGTTTCCTTGTTGGTTGTTATTGAAATTTCCTTGTTGCCCCCTTGAACCTTGACCATTGAAATTTGACCCTTGGTTGTTGTTGAAATTTGACCCTTGGTTGTTGTTGAAATTTGACCCTTGGCCTTGGAAAGATTGATCGGGAACCCCTTGACTTGCTTGATTGTTTTGGTTGCCTTGGTAAAAATTACCTTGGCCTTGGTTGTTGAAGTTTTGGTTCCCTTGGCTTTGGTTCCAATTTCCTTGACTTTGATTCCAGTTACTTTGGTTTTGAAAGTTACCTTGGTTATTGTAACCTTGATCATTGAAGTATTGGTTTTGGGATTGGTTGGATCCTTGGCCTTGTTGAGAGTTGTTGAATTGATTATTGTAGTTTCCTCTTGAAAATTGACCTCCTCCTCTAGGTTGGAAAAAACCCGGAGGGTTGGAAGGTTGAGCTTGTGTGTGTTGAGGGTTTAACACATTTTGGCTTTTGTAACTCATGTTTGGGTGAAATTTCGAACTCGGATGATAGAAGTTGGAATTTGGGTTGTAAGCTCCTTGGTTTTGGAATGGAGGCCTTGAGGGCCGTGGGTTGTTGTTGACTCCTTGAAATGCATTCACATGTTGATAGTCATTTCCTCCTTCATTGTTATAAGATACATTATTCCCACAAACTTCAAAGGTGTGTCCATACCCATTGCAAATTTCACAAGTAGGGGTTTGATAAGCTTCCACCCTAGGAGGTGCATAAGACCCACTAGCTTCATTCACATGATGGCCTTGACTTTGATTTTGAGCCTTTTGAAGCTCGGCAAAACCCTTAGTAAAAGTTTGTGTGAGCAAATCAATCTTGGCATTGGTATCCGCATTTGAAAAGTTCTCACTTGGGTATTTAGAACTCCTCCTCAAGCTATTTCCTCTAGTACCATAGCTAGACTCCGACTCAACCATTTTCTTAATCAATGTCGCCCCTTGTTGGTCATTCAAATGATCGAAACTCCCCCCCGCGGAAGCATTCACCATAGCCTTGGTTTGAGGGAGAAGAGTTTGATAAAATGTTTGAGTGACATACTAATCCGCAATGTCATGATGAGGGCAACGGGCAAGTAAATCAATGAATCGATCCCATGCCTCTCCCAAGGATTCTCCATCCTCTTGTTGGAAGGTTGTTATCTCATTCCTTAGCATCGCCGTTTTGGAGGCGGGGTAGTACTTGCTCAGAAACTCCTTAGCTAGGGCATCCCAAGTAGTAAAAGTGTTTGGAGCATGGTTATTCAACCACCTCTCCGCCCGGTCTTTAAGAGAAAATGGGAACAACATTAGACAAAGGGTTTCCTCGGGCACGCCATTCCTTTTCATGATTGCCACTCTACTTTTGAATTTCCTCAAGTGGGCATGAGCATCCTCATCGGGAAGGCCTCCAAAGTTATCCCGCTCAATTGAACTCATTTGAGTCGGGTGTGTCTCAAAGTTATTTGGGGCCAAGACACCAAAATTGATTGGAGATTGGGTATCATGATGATTGGGTCGGTTACGATCACGTAAAGTCGTCATTTGTGGTTGATTTTGTTGTTGTTGAGGTGTTGTAGGTGGTGAATTTGGTGGTGTTTTTTGTAGTGTATTGTAGAAGGGGTTTTCGAATATAGGTTCAATGGTGTTGTTTTGTGGGTGACCGATTGTTGGAGTGGATGTAGAAGCGATAGAAGTATTGACTTGTTGATGGCTAACCCTTCTTGAATTCCTAACCCGAGCAAGTGTATTAGCTCGGAGAGTCCTAAATAACCTTTCGGGCTCCGGATGGCTCAAGAACAACCCTTCACCCCTAGGCATGCACTCAAAAGCAACTCAAAAACAAGTTAGACTCCTAGTGTGTTTTTGGGCACACTAGGGAAAGACAATAATGCAAGGCACTCTACAAATAATCTAACAACTAAACACCAACAAAAACAACAAGTAACTTGACTAAATCTAAGACACAAAACAAACTATGAGTTTCCTTACGCCATCCCCGGCAACGGCGCCATTTGATGAACGTTTCGTCGTCAAAACAAACATCAAAAATAAACCCTATATAAGTAGTATAAAGGGGTCGAATCCACGAGGATGGAGGGGTCAACTACAAGTTCGATCGAGTCCTATTCTAGCCTAACAAAGGTTGGATTGGAAGATTAACTAAAAACTAGTAAATGCAAGTAATCGCTAAATAACAAGGTAAAGACAATTAAGGTAAAAACTAAGGTAAAGGGTTCACCTTAGGGGGATTAATGGGTTAGTCTAGTAATTAGCAAATGGGTAATAAATACAAGTAGAATTAGTTGCTAATGTCTCAACAATTAATAATCATCAACAAAGCCATCGCATTTGTCTCAAATCACTCATATAAACACTAGTCTAATCATCTCTACCACCGTCGCTTAAGAGATAATCAAACGATACTTGATAAAGTGGGCAACTTTCGTTTACACATTTCATCAAACACCTAGTGTGCATATGAGTAATACCCAAATTATTACCACAAGTCTACTAATTACCCAACTAATTATCCCACATAATCCACTCTTAGGCTCCCCCTAAATCCTAGAGGGAAACTACTCACTCATGCTAAGGGAAATCAAACAACTAAAGGCAAGGAATAATGAAATGAACATCATGCTAAGGAAATGAATAATTATAACAATCAAATGATAAACAATAAACTAGAAATGAAAATAAATTGCATAAATAACAAAAAGATGGGAAATTTATACCAACAAAACTTGTATTAATGAATAGGGAGAATGTCTTCACCCAAAATCTTCAATACAAACCCAAAACTATGATAGTTCTCCTAAGAAAGACTAGATCTACTAACTTGAAATTGAGAAATTAAACTTAATTAGGGAACGATTAGGAAAGTAATTAATGAGTAATAGAGGTTACAAATTATCTATGGTTTGTGCTAAGAGATAATGAAAAAGCTGCTTACAAAATATTAAGGGAAGGATATATATAGGTATCTCGAAATTAGGAAAGAAAATAGAAGAGATAGCGAAAATGCGGAGTTGTGTTCCTGGCCGGTCGACCGGCCGCCGGCCCTCTGACCGGCCTGGAGCACATCAGTAGCTTAAATTTCCTCGTCTTCAAAAAATCTTCTAAGTATGAAAATAGGTTCCCAGCCGGGTGACCGGCCGCCGGCCTCCCACCGGCCTGGAACACCATGACATTCTCATGCTCTTACTGATGTAGTGCAGGCCGGGTAGACGACCGGTCGCCGGGTGACCGGCCGGCGCTACCTGGGCCATTTCTTCTCTTTCTCTTCTTCTTTCCTTTGTGGGTGTGTAGCCTGTGCCGGGTGGCCGGCCGCCGGTCGGTTGACCGGCCTGCGTCACCTGAGGCTTGCTTTCCTCATTTCTTCATCTCATCTCCGAATCCCGACTCATGCAAGACCTTTATGCTCCGATTTCTTCATTTCCGCCTTAATTCCTACAAATTAAGATCGACATTCATAGCACGGGAAATCGGGAAGCAAAATGCAATCAAGGGCACGCAAATCCGTGTAAACGGACCAAAATGGGTACGAAAATGAGAGGAAAAATGTGACTAATTAAATGCTTATCAAATGCGAAATACATATACTCTGAAGTTCAAACAATACAACGAGTTGGTTCAAAAGGACTTAGAACACATTAAGAAATTTACCTTAAGAAACCGAGCAAACTTCAATTAGTTTGGATCTCCAATCAGAAAATAATACAAATATTACATTAACTACCAAAGTTCAGCATTGAAGCGTACAAATTACAAATTACAACAATGTCTCAAAGTTCATAATTGAAGTGTACAAGTTACAACACAAATCTTCAACAAGTTCACTATGGGTCATAATCCATGAGCTGAGTATGTTCCAATGCGAGTTGGTTGTTAGTGTCACACAATGGGAGTTGGGTGCTACTGTTTTGCAAAAAATATTGAACATACCTCAGCTTTGCATTTTCATCATAGGTTAAGAAAGATGTTATCCTAATATCTGATTGAGTCAACATGTTAAAAACCATATCATAGTCGGTCGGAGGTAACATGTTAGTAGAAAAGACCTCTTTTAAAGCAACCTCGACGTTTTTGGACAAACCAATCACATCCTTGAAGTATTTTGATTGGGGATTAAATGTGGAGCTACTGGCTCCAGGTAAAGCTACCTCAGTTACACCTGAATGGTGTGATGAAATAGCAATTGATTTGCCACGTGAACGACCAGATGAATGGCGGGTGTTGGGAACCTCAACTTGATTAGATGAACGGGGGGTGTTAGGAACCACAACTTCCCCAAGTATAGCTCTATCACTTCCTATAAAAAGCTGCTTCAAATTATGGAGAAAGACATCTTGCGATGAATTTTGCGAGCGACTATTCTGAGTAGTTGATACAAAATAATAAAGGAGAAATAAATAATCAAATACGAGTAGTTCATAAATAATCAAATAGAAAAAAAATAAGTGTTTTTCTCGCTTGTACTACTCGTGTTATTAGGTTTTCTCACTTATGCCCCTTCTTTTTCTTTATTCTCAGTTGTACCCTTATAGTATATTTCTTAGTCTCAACCCCAACCATCTCGATGAGGGGAAGACCGTACTCGTTGGTCTTGTAAGTGGAATCAATGAGAACAACATTAAAATATGAACGAACAACCTCTGGGTGTGCCATAAATACAAGAGTCAACTGATGGGTAAAGTCGTCACAAACCCAAAAATACACATTCTGACTCTGAACGGCAAATGCTAACATTTTTTGTGCCGGATTTCGCCTTTCTCGATCCTCGGTTCTCACTTTCTGGCCACGGTTATAGATTTGTCGCCTAGTCGGTCTAGGTTTTTCCGGCTTACGCTGATGTAAACCCGCGTGGATTATGGCTGGAGGAAAATGAGCTCGAACTTGGGCGTCGATAAAGTCAATCTCGCCGTCATCAAGTTTCGCAGCATATTTATCACCGTCTCTATACTTCTTCATGGCATGATTATGTACTCCCGTAGGACCCATGTAAAAATACCCATTCCGGAGGATTGACACTTAATTCAACAAGTTTCATCCTAAATGGACGATTACAATACCCGGTCTAGGTTTTTCCGGCTTACGCTGATGTAAACCCGCGTGGCCAGAAGAGATGACTCATCTTATGTGTTTAAATAGTATTACCAGAAGAGATGACTCATCTTCCCGCCGTATGGCCAGAAGAGGAGCCAACTCTTCTAACCCTAGGGTTGGACGAGCTAGCTCCTCTTCCCGCCTTAGGGTCAGAAGAGTTGGCATGATCCACGCGGGTTTACATTAGTGTTGAGTCAAAATTCTTATATTGATAAGGTCTTTTGACTAGTTCAAGGAAGTTGAACACATGATAATTGATTCCTTTTCCTTCCGCTGCGAGATCAATTATATACGCTGTGATGTATACTCAATCCGACATTTTGCATGCTTTGAGCATGACAAATCGTTTGCAATCAAATCCAAGTGAAAGTCACTTGATAGCCATAATGAACATCCTTAGTACTTGCGAAGGACTAAAAGATATGTTCCATGTGTTTGGAGTTTAAAATGAGTTGCGTGTAAGGGTTACACAGACTTCAGTTTCCAAACTGACCAAAGTGATTTGAAATCACGAGTTGGCTGTGTTTTATAGAAGATTTATCTGTTGGAAGAGTTCCAAGCAGAAAAGACTATTGGAAAGGTTCCACGTAGGAATTACATCAGCGTAAGCCGGAAAAACCTAGACCGACTAGGCGACAAATCTATAACCGTGGCCAGAAAGTGAGAACCGAGGATCGAGAAAGGCGAAATCCGGCACAAAAAATGTTAGCATTTGCCGTTCAGAGTCAGAATGTGTATTTTTGGGTTTGTGACGACTTTACCCATCAGTTGACTCTTGTATTTATGGCACACCCGGAGGTTGTTCGTTCATATTTTAATGTTGTTCTCATTGATTCCACTTACAAGACCAACGAGTACGGTCTTCCCCTCATCGAGATGGTTGGGGTTGAGACTAAGAAATATACTATAAGGGTACAACTGAGAATAAAGGAAAAGAAGGGGCATAAGTGAGAAAACCTAATAACACGAGTAGTACAAGCGAGAAAAACCCTTATTTTTTTCTATTTGATTATTTATGAACTACTCGTATTTGATTATTTATTTCTCCTTTATTATTTTGTATCAACTACTCAGAATAGTCGCTCGCAAAATTCATCACAAGATGTCTTTGTCCATAATTTGAAGCAGCTTTTTATAGGAAGTGATAGAGCTATACTTGGGGAAGTTGTGGTTCCTAACACCCACGTTCATCTAATCAAGTTGAGGTTCCCAACACCCGCCATTCATCTGGTCGTTCACGTGGCAAATCAATTGCTATTTCATCACACCATTCAGGTGTAACTGAGGTAGCTTTACCTGGAGCCAGTGGCTCCACATTTAATCCCCAATC
Organism: Heliosperma pusillum; assembly: GCA_022085475.1. Taxonomy (NCBI): domain Eukaryota; kingdom Viridiplantae; phylum Streptophyta; class Magnoliopsida; order Caryophyllales; family Caryophyllaceae; genus Heliosperma; species Heliosperma pusillum. The sequence continues at coordinate 6,870 of JAIUZE010016981.1, forward strand.
AAAATACTTCAAGGATGTGATTGGTTCGTCCAAAAACGTCAAGGTTGCTTTAAAATAGGTCTTTTCTACTAACATGTTACCTCCGACCGACTATGATAGGGTTTTTAACATGTTGACTCAATCAGATATTAGGATAACATCTTTCTTATCCTATGATGAAAATGCAAAGCTGAGGTATGTTCAATATTTTTTGCAAAACAGTAGCACCCAACTCCCATTGTGTGACACTAACAACCAACTCGCATTGGAACATACTCAGCTCATGGATTATGACCCATAGTGAACTTGTTGAAGATTTGTGTTGTTGTAACTTGTACACTTCAATTATGAACTTTGGGACATTGTTGTAATTTGTAATTTGTACGCTTCAATGCTGAACTTTGGTAGTTAATGTAATATTTGTATTATTTTCTGATTGGAGATCCAAACTAATTGAAGTTTGCTCGGTTTCTTAAGGTAAAACTCTTAATGTGTTCTAAGTCCTTTTGAACCAACTCGTTGTATTGTTTGAACTTCAAAGTATATGTATTTCGCATTTTAGATATATAGTTTTAAACACAACATAATATTAAATAAAGATAAATTAACTTTCTCAACTCTTATTTTCTCAGGTTTAACTTCATTGTAACTTGCGGCCTAATATTAATTATAACTAATACTCCCTCCATTATTCATTATATGTCGTTTTAGGTGATAAAAAATTTACTCTTTATATGTCGTTTTAGGTGATAAAAAAATTAATATGTTTAAGAATTCGTCTTTTGTGTGTGTAGAAATACCGGCGCTGTCTTATTTGTTAGTTGTTTTTGATTTATTGGTTTCATTTGGATGAGAAGGTTTTCGAATGAAGGATGTTTGTCGGATTTGTATTCATTTTAAAATTAATCAGTAGACTAGTGGGTTTGTGGCCTGTGGGTCGCTAGTTAGCTGATCTAGTGGGGTTGTGGGTTTGTGGGTTTGGATTAGATGTGTAAGATGAACTTGAGTTGAGTTAGAAGAAGAGAACTTGAGTGGAGTTAGAAGAAGAGAACTTGAGTTGAGTTAGAAGAACTTGAGCTGAGTTAGAAGAACTTGAGTTGAGTTAGAAGAAGAGAACCTGAGTTAAGTTAGAAGAAGAGAACTTGAGTTGAGTTATTATAAAAAGAAGAGAGAACTTGAACGTTTTTTTCTCAAAAAATATACTATGTAGAATAAAATAAAGTTTCATTTTTTTCAGAATTTAAACATAATTTTATTTACATTTAAAAAATGGAATTATTGATGGGAATAAGATCACAATCGTACTTTTAAATTTTAACTAGTTTTAAACCCGTGCAAAATTGCACGGATTTGTATTTAGGACGGTATGAATGTTTTTTGATGAATATTTTATTTTTACAATTCTATTGTAATTATCTAATAGTTCTATATCAGTGATCTACATGTTTAATGTAGATCAGTGATCTAACTGGAAATGAACATTCTCCAAGTAAATAGGATGCGTTAAAACCACAACTACCGGGTGAATGCTCATTTTCAGTTACAGACGGATTTACATCAGTAAGAGTTTCACCATATTCGACACATAGATCGTCTCTCACTAAGCGCTCAACAACATCGTACTATCTAGTTTTAAAAATTATTTAAGTTATTTAATTTATTCGCATTGTTTGTAATAATTAATTTCATTAATTTCTGTAATATATTCCCATTATATGTAATTCATTCCCGTAATTAAATGTAATTTATTCTCGTAATTATGTAATTTTATTATTAATTATGTAATTCATTCCGATTATATGTAATTTATTCATTTATTCCAATTTGTAATTCATTCCAATTATATGCAATTAATTTTATTTATTCCGATTGTATGTAATTATTTCATAAATTTTTTTAAGACGAAAATTGTCGCATGGTTGTATTGGCAGACGATTTGAAGAAATTAAATACTTTGCACACCAACGAGACCCACCATAACAAAAAAAAAAGTTCTACAAATGACGTGGCGCATTCTCCATTCAGCATTGTCTTCTGAATTAATAAATATAAGATTTACCACTTCTTTTAAAAAATGATTTCACTTTTAACCAACTCAGAAATAATCTCACCTTTATGTGTGGAGAGTGGAGACCGGGCAAAACCTGACCCGAGTCGACAAAAACGATCCGACTAGCCCGATATTGGACCCGTTTGACACCCGAAAATACCAAAAAATCATAACACCTGAAATTGACTCAATGCAATCCAACATAACCCGATTATTAATAACATCTGATAACTGATACAGCCCGAACCCGATAACACCCAAAAAGATTAAACCCGACAAGATAAGTAAACTCGACTCGAGTATTGCTTTATCAACCGATAGAAACCCGAATGTAGGCTACAAGACTAAAGCTAACTTTAAGTTTACGAACCAATATCTTTTTGTTAATTTTTTTTTTTTTTTACATTTTGTCATTTGAATGGCACTGTCTAAAATGTTGTGACGACGGTAATAGACGCGTTGGTGACCCAAGGACAATAGTTAAAATTGCCTACATTTTAAGGTATTTTTTACTCGGCTTAATATTCTATTAACTTCAACAGTCGCACATGATTGATATAATAATGCTTATACATTGTACATTAACACAAGCTTTTAACTATGTGGAAATCTTTTCAATTCAACTAATGCTTAATTTTTTCGACCTAAAGTGATTAACTAAAGACAATTGAAAAACAATGAACACAAGTAAAACATACCATGGATCCAGAAGTTGAATCTGAATCCAAATTTTGAGGGTCTTGTTCACGAGCATACAGTTCCAAAGGTACTGCAGAGTCTACTGCGAGGTCTACAGCTGCACTGGGGACTTCCGGACTTACATGAAAGTTAGTTGAGCCAGGACTTGGGTGTATCTAATTACATATAATGATATCATAAACAATACTAGGGAAACACTATAGTCACCGAGCATATTAAGGACACACTGTCGTTGGCAACATAAGAGATAAGAAATCATGATATATTGATGAGTTTTCTGCTCATATACCAGCATAAAAAACCGACTCCTACACAAGTTTTCCGCTCATATTCAGTGGTCAGGTTGCTCTGAAAGATGTGGGAGTAAATGTTTAATTACGTCAATCATTCACTCACATATATAATAACCAATTCAACAAACCAAATTTCCTCTCATATTCAGTGGTCACATTGCATAACCAAATTTCCTCAATTTTCCTACCAATAACCGTAAATAAAACAGTCGGTAGCAGGGGCGGATCCACCATAGGGCAAAGGGTGGCATCCGCTACCCCTACTACGAAAAAATCGCTGATGACCAAGTAATCAATTTAATGGTTAACAAGAGCAAACCAACATCCCAAAAATACAATCAAAAACACATACTCATTTATTTAAAACCATAAATAATCATTACTGTAAACCAATGCAACAAAACAAAAAAATAAAGGGTGTTGGAAATTACGTCGTCTTCAGGAGAAGGTGTTGGAACGGGAGTAGCGGCCATTAAAAGGAGTAAGTGTGTAAATGAAATTATATTTAAGGAGATGGAGGTTAGGTGGGTAGTCGGGTGAGGATAATCAATGACAAGTACCAAGGATAATAAATGGTACGGTTTAAATAAAAGTGAAGAAGCAACTCCTTATTTTAAATAAGGAACTACTCTTAGGGGTGGCAATCGGGTCAGTCGGGTCGGGTCATATCGGATTCTGGTCATATCGGGTTCCGGTCGTATCGGGTCAGACAACCCTTTCGGTTCGGTTCGGTTCGGGTCGTTATCGGGTCGGGTCATTTTCGGGTCAAATGATACATCGGGTCGGGTCGGGTTTGGGTCGGGTCCGGTTATTTTTTCGCAATACTTCAAAAATTTTCCATTAAATCTAGTTTTAAATTATTATTTGGTTTAATTAATTCATTATTAAGTCAAACATATCAATTTAAACAATAAATCACTTTCATTTTTATCATTATTAAGGTTAATAATTGTCAGGACGTCAATTTAATCGGGTCAATATCGGGTCGGGTCAATGTCGGGTTCGGGTCACTGATTTCGGGTCGTCAACGGGTTACGGGTCGTCATCGGGTCGGGTCGGGTCGGTTTCGCGTTGCAGTATTCTCGGGTCGGGTCGGGTCGGGTCGAGTTGGTTTTACTTGGGTTTCGGGTCGGGTCACTCGGGTCGGGTCAGACTTGCCAGCTCTACTCTTAAATAAGGAGTAGTTGTTATTGGTGATTTTTTATTTAGAGCTTCTTATTAAGAAGGATTTTTTGTCAGATAGCACCTAACATTTACCTCTTCTGTATAAATGGCACCTAAAGTTTTTTTTTTTGCCCAAAAGCACCTAACATTTGCTTTTTTTTGTCTAATGGCACCAAACTGACTTTTCCGTCAAAAAAAGTCAATGAACCGTCTTGACTAACGGAGGAATGGCTGCCATGTAATTATTTTCCTAATTCTTTATGTTTTCCCTCCAACTCCAACATCCTCATTCTTCCTCATCACTCAAAACACAGTCAAAACTCCAACCTCATTCTTCCTCATACTTCAATCCATCAATTTGCAGAAAGAAAAATGAAGAGATAAATTTTCACAAGATCGATATTGATTGCATAAACAGAAAAGGTATGTCTTCTCAGCCACTGGATTGCCACAATTGCATCTCATTCGCCTTGTTGAGTTTGAGGATGAGCTTGAAAAATACATGTTGAATTGGAATGATGATAGGAGGAGATGGGTATTTAATTTGAGGATGGAGGAAAGCAATTGGGTATTTAATTTGAGAATGGAGGAATAAAATTCGGGTGTTAACTTAGGGTTTTAGTTGGTGGGAAAATTGAATCTGGGAATGGGATGTTGGAGTTGGAGGCAAAATATACAGAATTGGGGAAACAATGACATGTCAGCCATTCCTCCGTTAGTCAAGACGGTTTATTGACTTTTTTTGACGGAAAAGTCAGTTTGGTGCCATTAGACAAAAAAAAGCAAATGTTAGGTGCTTTTGGGCAAAAAAAAAAACTTTAGGTGCCATTTATACAGAAGAGGTAAATGTTAGGTGCTATCTGACAAAAAATCCTATTAAGAATAAAGGGTCATAAAAAACAACCATTGTTATTGCCCTAAGTTTTTAGTTCTGATTGATTTCGATTTTACCGAGTTATTATTCAATATCGGATATATAATATGTAACGTGAAAATTTAATAATATAGATTTTATACTCGTGTGATAAGACTTTTGGATAAAAAAAATTGGTTTGTTAATAAATAAGTTTCGGATATCGGACCGGATACACATATAAGTTTTGTAATTTATTAATTTTCGAATATCCGAATCTGATCCTGGCACAAACCAAATTATTACGACGAATCTTCTAAATTCCTTGTAATTGTAATTTGATGTTATTTGTAATAACCTTGTTTTGCCTACCATTAATTTACGAATAACAATTTCATCTTCTCCGTCAATTTCTGCACGATTATTTCGCTTATTATTGTTATTATTATTATTATTATTATTAATAATATTATTATTAAAATTATTATTATTATTATTATTATTATTATTAGTTATCCGCCGAGTCCCATCAAGTAGATCGAAGAGTTATTTACTTTTTACTATTTACGGTGAAAAAATTCACGCTTAAAATCAGAATTATAAATGCTAACGTAAAAAAATTATAGACTTCATGTTTGATAAAGCTAATAGATCTAGATCGCATAGAGTCGACGAATGCGACGAGTTCATAAACAAATTATAGATGAAAAATTTGAAAAAAAAAGAAAACATTTATTACTTTACCATTATTTAAAAAAAAAGCGCAACTCTAGATCGCATAGAGTCGACGAATGCGACGAGTTCATAAACAAATTATAGATGAAAAATTTGAAAAAAAAAGAAAAGCGCAACTCTTCTAATTCGATGAATTTTTCCAGAAAACTCTTTTGAAATAGAAAGGATGATGTTGAGAAAGAGGGTGCAACAGATGACATAAAAGAAGTTGAACTGAGTTGGATAAAAGAAGTTGAGCTGAGTTGGATAAAAGAAGTTGAGCTGCGTTGGATAAAAGAAATTGAGTACAAATTGAGTACTTGAGTTGAGTTAGATAAAAGAAATTGAGTTCATAAAAGAAATTGAGTTCATAGAAATTGAGTACAAATTGAGTACTTGAGTTGAGTTAGATAAAAGAAATTGAGTTCATAGAAATTGAGTACTTGAGTTAAGTTTGTTCAGTTTGTCTTACAACATAGTTTAACATATTATATTATGTTAAATTAGATTTTTTTTTAAAATTTTATGTGTTAAAATAATAAAGGCAAATTAATCGTTATTATTTTTTTGGTTTAGAATTGGCGAATTGAATATAACGCGGTTGAAAGTAGACATGTCAAAAGTACGTTTTTAATAACCGCTTCCAACTTTATAAGTTTATAATCAAATATCTCATTTCATAATTGGGAAAGAATAATCGCTCTATTGTCGCAGTTCAATTAATTCGATAAAAGCATTAAAATCCAATGTTAAAAGTGTCCATTATATATTGGGTTATTTCCCGTGGCGCCATCGAGATTATTGTTAAAAAATCCAAGGTTTGGTTTTCCTTCCCCAAATGCCATTACCGTTAAAAAATCCGTTAACTTTAACTTTTGGTGGCGAAAATAATTAATTAGTCCAAAATTTCATCTAACCTCTTCTAATTAAATAATTAAAAAAACTAATCATCATATTATACTTATAACCCATATATACCCCATAATTAACATAAATTACAAATAAATTCTTAAAAATTCTAAAATTAAATTTCCAAATAAATTCACCACCAGTCATGTAAATGATGATTATCGAAGAACAATAGCTTACTTATCACATGGGTTTGCATTCTAGATTTACTTCTCGATCAAAATCATAAATCACAAATATTTATATATCAAATATATATCAATATCAAATAACACAATACCGTATAAATGTATAGTTTTTATCATAAGATATAAATAAATAAGAATACAATAAAGATACATACTAAATATCGCATTAAAGATAGAAATTCATAAGTTATTGAATAAGATATTTTTACTCGTGACGCAGCATGGAAGTCTGCTAAAATTTTTACTATATGCAAGTTCATTAGAAAAAATTTACAAAAATTTACAAAAAACCACAAGCAATATGCATCAAAAGAACTAACGCTACCAACATAAGAAGTTTATTGCATAGGAACAATATGTATCTATTCAACATTGCCTGCCAACATAAGAAGTTATAACAAATATAACTGCCTTGTTTTTGAATCCTCTTACAGCCTGTTTTTTGAATACTCTTACTGCCTTGTTTTTGAATAGATTGTGTGCATCTTTTAGGGACAAAAATAGTTCCGTGCTAAGCTATTCATCTTTTTATTTGATTATTTTTTGGGTTTTTCTCATTTGTACCCTTGAATTATTACGTTTACTCACTTGTACCCTCCCGTTTTCTTTATTCTCAGCAATATCCTTCTATTATCTTACTAGTCCCAACTCCCAAACATGACCTTAATGACTTTTTTCCGTCAAAAAGTCCGTTAGTTACCCTTCATCTCTCTCCCATAATTATCCATTTGCTGAACTTACCCATCATACTCTTTACCTCCTTCTCTTTCCGTCACTACTCACTAGCACAGCCTTCATCAACAACCTAACTCTATCTTGCAAATTATTACCTGGTCCTGGAGATTATCGAAAACGACAACCACTTCTTTCTCATATGATCCATAATGGTCCC
>JAIUZE010016982.1:0-15384 GCA_022085475.1 Heliosperma pusillum
GGCCCAAATCAGCCCGTGGGTCCCCTTGTGGGACTTGTGACGGTTTTTGAGTTATCGTTATTTTATCGCGTTTTGTAATAATTAGCAAGTGAGAAATATTAATAAGTATAATATTTAATTAAAAAGTTTTTATAAAATTATTATTTCTCACATGTTAGAAATATAATACGAGATCGTAGTTTAATTTGATATCCTTTAAGTCAAACGGGTTTTTGGGTATAATATAATAATTCACATGTTAGAAGTTTTAATAAAATAACATGTAATGAATATGTTGATTTTATGTCTATGTGATAAAGACTCTGTTTCTAGCCGGTTTGACCAAACGGGGTTGGTCAAACTAAGATCTAGTCAGCCCCGTTTTGACTGATGACCCGTCGCGGGACTCGGGTCGGGGATTTGTCTTCATGGAAGGTCTTATTTAATTAATGAATTAGCCTTAGTAGATATGAGGCGATTTGTTATTTGGTTATGATTTATATGCAATTAGTCACATGTTAGGAAATTGTTTCCTTGACTGTTTGATTATATGGTTGGTGTCGTGTTGACTAAGTACCCATAGAGAATTATGAGTATATGGCGTCTTGACCATTCTAATTCTAAATGAGTAGCTTGGACCATGACATTGATAGGCCTTACTGTCTTTAACGAGTATATGTTCACCGCTTGATAGCTTTTGTGTCACTGGCTTGGACCTTTTGATACCAAGCCGGGGGGGGCATGGCATCCTAAGAGTTCCGCTTTGGGAAGGGAGCCAGCTTAAGTACTAGCCATCTCTGCTTAGGGGGTCGCCTATCAGAGTTTCTCATGTACGGTTATGTAATGAGACAGGGAATGGGTTAGCTGTTGTCGCTAGGTCTGATCAGTCTAGGGCTAGGATTTTTTCCTACCTTGTGGTATAGACTCGAGTTACAGAAGTCGACTATTGACGGTTCTAAGAACTTATGCCTGTTTGTAGACGTATTGGTCTTTCATGTTTGTATGATTCTATGAGTTTTCGAAGGTGAGATGCAAGCCGGCTAAGATTGATAGAGTTTGGATTCCCGATTGTTAACTGATTCACATGATTACGTGTTGATTAGGGTTTGAGTGTATCATGGCCACGTTACAGGGTAACCTCTGAGCTAGCATACCAGCTTCCCTACCTCTTGTTATATTTTATTATCGGTTTCACATGATCGCTTTCATATGATAGGTTATATGTTAGTTAATTGTTTCATAACATGAAAAGCATATCATATATGTTAAGGTTTTGTATTTTTCATATACATTGCTTTTATGTTATTCATGTTTTATTAAACTCGACATTTCGTGGCTGGGAGAACTCGGAGTTACTCCCCACTGACTGTGGCTTCCGTGTTTATATTTAATGCGGTCGAACAGGTGGTGAATGCATATTTGGGGTACATTGACGCGCTAGCGAGCGAAGTATTTACCTTGGACCTATATTCGGTTCATAGTTTGTATATTAGTATACACTCTTTTTATTTCCGTATTTATACGGGAGATATGTCTCCCGTCTTGTATATTTCTTTTGTAGAATATTATTTCCGTATTTGTTATGAACCTTTTTTATGTCAGACACCTTCATTATGTATTTAAATTAATTTTTTTTCTTTCCGCAAATTTGAGGGTGTCACAAAACATCTACAAATTTTCATATGATTATTCTAACCGATTAAAATACCAATATGAAAAATCAAATGGAACAAGAACAACCAAAATCGAAGGCGAAAAAAAAAATGAAACTACACGGCACATATGAAAAAAAAACAGTCCGTTGTAAAAAAAATTTTCCGACGCAAAACAAGATGCAAAATCCATAATATGAAATTCATAAAATATAATTTTGTAGCCTTATGCTCTGATACCACTTGTGGGAAAATATCCGTATATTTCTCCTCTAAATTTCAGGATTATAACAAAATTATAAGATACGAAATAACGAGTCATATATGAAAATAACAATATGAATAAGAGATAAAAATCAACCTTTGGTCCTTGCAAATTGGCCTAAGAGCAATATCAAAAGTATGATATCTCCTACTAGTTGCACCCAAGATGCTCCTTGATATGCCTTAATCGTGCTAGAACGATTATACAAAAATTACTGCTAATTTTATGTGAGGTTTGATGATCAGATCTAGAGAGAAAAATTGAGAGAAAAAAAAATCACCCTAGTCTTGTTATGTTTGTGCCGTCACATTCACCACCAAAAAAACTCTAGGTCTTTTTTTTTTTTCTTTTTATTCTCCCTTAATCATACTAGCTAGGTTTTCCTAAAATAAGAAATTGCAATTAGGATACTATCCAAACCCATTTGGACCGAGTAGATATATCCATTTATTGCTTCATAATTTTCGGTCACACCTAGTAAATAACATCCATTTTATTATTATAATTATCGTCACTAATATCGTCATCTTATTAATAAGTCCACTCAACCTTTTACAGTCGATTTATTAATACATGTCTGACAACATTTACAATAATTATTACGAGTAATACATTTGCTTAATTAAATATAACGGTTTATATTTAATCACGAATTAACTGATTAGTTCGTTTAAGCTAACATTATTTACATTAATTAAATATAACAGTTTATATTCAATTTACGAATTAACAAAGTTTAATCCGTCTATCATCATCATTTTTTACTAACCTTTTAGTCAAATACCGCGACTAACCCTTTAGTCGTATAAGGCATCAATATGACTATATTATTCATATAATCACATCTCTCAGACACATCCTATAGGTGTGACTTATAGGGACCAGCTGATCACCGCCACAATAAAATGACAATAACGTCAAACTTCTAGCGAGACAACCGTTATTTGTAACACCCGGAAATGTACCCTATTTTTCTAGTAGAAATATTTTACGGAATCTTTTCAGCAAATTTAAGTTTTAATATAGAATTTTATGTTCCGAGTCGAATTTAGAATTTCCGAGTTCGTATTTGGAATTTCCGCGAGATTTCATGAGAATCCTGTCTTAAGGCGACTTTGACTTTTCTTGACTTTTGAGTCGTCTTTGACTTTTCTTGACTTTTGAGTCGTCTTTGACTTTTCTTGACTTTTGAGTCGTCTTTGACTTTCGTTGACTTTTCCGACTCACCCTTTACTTATACTCCCACCCTTAACCTAATATTCATTCAACACAATCACAATCTTTTCTTCTTCCTTAAGCAACCAAAACTTTGCCTCCCTCTTTGATTTCAATCTTTGAATCATCGTAACTCTTTCGTTACTTGCTAGAATTCACGTAAGTTCGTCTCATTCTTCTCCCCTTACCTTCCTCTATCCGTTTTGATATTAAAATCATCGTCTTTCTCGCTTTTCAAACTTTCCGTCTTTCTCAAGATGAATTTTATTCATCTTTTATGATCTATATGTAGGTGGTAACCTCCAAGATCCCGATAAAGACTACTTTCTAATTGAAGAGGAGCTTGACGAGTAGTGAAGACGCGAAAAGGTAACGGTGAAGGGTTACTCGATATCATTTACATGTTTTTTGTGATTTCTAGGATAGAAACCGTATTTAGATTATGGTTAGTATGCTTAGGACTTGTGTTGTTGTTGATGGATGTTGTTAGTTGTTAATTGATATGAGAATTGATGATTTGTGATGTTAAATGAGGAGTTTGTTGTTGATAACAAGTTGATTTTTGATCGTCCTTGAATCCCGCGAAGGACGCAGGCTGCGTTGGGGGACGCAGGCTGCGTCATAGGACGCAGGCTGCGTCGAGGTGACGCAGGCTGCGTCGAGGTGACGCAGGCTGCGTCATTCTCTGCCGACTGAACTTTTCCTGCACTGACCCCTTTTCGTAAAACGATCATATCTCCTTCGTTACTTGCTTGTTTTGGGCGTGTGACATCTCGTTGGAACCGTAAGAGGTTAAGCTATCACCTCCACTTAGAATTTCTGCATTTTCATGTCTAGAACTCCAGTTATGACCGTTTGAAGTGGACCCTTGTTTTCGTTGGTTTCCAAACAACGTTGTTTTGGAGAGGTGATCTATGTTTTTATTCATTATGCTTCACAAAATTGTTCTAATGCTTATGTATCATGTATTGACTCATGTTTATCATATTTGAACTTACATGATTCCCTATTTTCATGTTTTGTGACGGTTTTTGGTATGTTCCCACTTTGAGTCGGTTTTTACAAATGATACGGTTTGAGCACTATTTTGTCTTGTGCTTTGTACTCTCATTCCCTTGACTACCTTCCCGTTCGTAAGGCTGGAATGTCGGAACGGAGAGGTATCCTACTGCTTAAATGCATGTGTTAGTGGGCATACGACGACGTTGTTGGGAGTTGAACGCATTGCGTTGATCTACCCGGCCGTCAAATGTTGTGTACTTGCGAGGTGGTGTTATTTGCATGTAGCGTACCGCTTGTTATGAGGCTTGAGCTCTTTTCCGCCTCTTTCGTGGAATAGATCTACCAATTTAGGGTAACTCGGCGGTTTTTTTTTTTGTAAGACCGCTCCTTGGATGCGAAACGTCATGCATGTCGAAGCGGAAAATGTGTATTCCGAGAATCTGGCCAGGTTTAATTAGGATCCTTTAATTATCCACGTTCCTACAGAGGAAATTAGTCTACATATACGAAATGTTGGTCGTGTATGAGTTCAGGGAAATGTTTATCCCGTGGATGCCTGTTAATCATACTTGCCATGTACACGATGCTAGTGCGTTTCATTTACCGTGAGAGTTGTCGTCTTGTGTCGTCTTTGAATGCGTGATTTTATGATATTGTTCATGGTCATTGCATGATTGGACACCGTCATTGTCTTGGTTCGTGAATGGATGATAATATGTTGGATTTACTGTGATCATCGCATGACTTGACTTGGTTTGATTGTCGAGTCTCAATCTTATCAATCTTATACCGCTAACGGTGAGATGCAAGCCCTAGTGAGTGTATTCGGTTGCCTAAGAGTGTCTTCCCCGAGTCTTTGAATAACATATGTTTCCGGATTTGATTTCCATATGAGTCTTATCATTATATATTGGATTGCGATCTATTCTTTTCGTTAACTCCATGGAATAGCTATATATGCATGATTTTACTTTTGTATTTCCTTTCTAGTACGTTTAATGGTGATATGGCTGGGAGAACCGGAGTTACTCCCACTGACCTGTGCGTTCATTGTTTTTGTCAATTGATGAACCAGGTTTTTGCTTTCATGGCTGGCTTTTTGCTTTCATTTTGGGTCCGGTGTGAGCTAAGCGGGCTTGTTCACCTGGATTAAACACCTCTAGACGTTGTTTAGCAAGTTTCTAATTACTTTGTCTTTTGTTAACAACTTTTGAAGCCTACGTCTCCTTTGTGGTATTTGTATTTAGTTTGTAATATTTTGACACTCCTCGTATTTTTCTATCTTGCATGTATAAAGGTTTTTTAAAATACCGTATTTTCCGCTATATAATTCACATGCTTGTATGTTTTATATTTCCGCATTCGCGAGGGTTGTCACATATTGATAAACGTTAATCAACTGATTATTATACAAAGTATACCTTGTGAACCTACAGAGATTTATTTATGTTATTGCACTAACTGTGGAGGACACTGGCTCCAGCACAAAATCCATGGAAATAGATTCCCACTTCCATAGTGGAATATCCAACGGTTGTAGCAATCCACCGGGTCTCTTGTGTTCAATCTTCACTTGTTGGCAAGTAAGACATCTTCCAACATAAGACACAACATCACCCTTTAGATTCGGCCACCAAAACTGTAGCTTCAAATCTTTATACATCTTATCACCTCCGGGGTGAATAGAATAAGAGGAAAGGTGAGCTTCATCAAGAACTCGCTTTCTCAAATCAAGAGCATTAGGCACAAACAAACGGCCATGGAAACGAAGAACGCCATTATCATCAAACTTGAAATCTTTAGCTTTACCTTCTAGAAGTTTGGCTTGAATAGACTTGTAGGTAGGATCATCAACTTGGCTTTCGCGGATCTCACGGAGGAAAACAGGTTCGGCAGTCATAGCACCAACATAACCAAATCCACGTTCCACGAATTCCAACTTCAACTTTCGAAACTCAATACAAAGATCGACGGGCAAACCCGACATAACATTCAAGGAATGCGAAGATTTCCTACTAAGAGCATCGGCAACAACATTAGCCTTCCCTTCATGGTACAACAACTCAAAATCATAATCATTCACCAATTCCAACCATCTTCTTTGTCTCATATTCAACTCCTTTTGAGTAAATATGTACTTCAAACTTTTGTGATCAGTGAATATACGACAATGAACACCAATAAGGTAGTGTCTCCACACTTTCAAAGCATGAACAACGGCGGCTAATTCCAAATCATGAGTAGGATAGTTCACTTCATGAACTCTCAACTGTCTCGAAGCATAAGCCACCACCTTCCTACTTTGCATAAGTACACAACCCAATCCCATCTTGGAAGCATCAAAATAGACATCAAAGTCTACCCCATCTTCAGGTAAAGTCAACACCGGAGCGGTAGTCAACCTTTTCTTTAACTCTTGAAAAGCGGCTTCACAAGCTTCATTCCATACGAACTTGGTTTCCTTTTTCAACAATTGGGTCATTGGTCTAGCAAGCTTGGAGAAATCCTTGACAAATCTACGGTAATAACCAGCTAAACCAAGAAAACTTTGGACTTCTCTTACATCGGTCAGACTCTTCCAATCAACAACGACCTCTATTTTAGAAGGATCCACCATTACACCTTCTTTAGAAATTACATGCCCAAGAAAGGACATCTTAGGTAACCAAAATTCACACTTGGAGAGTTTGGCAAACCACTTCTGACGATGAAGAACACCCAAAATAGTCCTAAGATGAATAACATGCTCTTTTTCGGTCTTGGAGAAAATAAGGATGTCGTCAATGAACACCACCACACACTTGTCAAGGTACTCACTAAATGTGCGGTTCATTTGATCCATGAAAATAGCGGGAGCATTAGTCAATCCAAAAGGCATCACCTTGAACTCATAATGACCATACCTTGTACTAAAAGCGGTCTTTGGAATATCAACATCACGAACGGGAATTTGGTGATAACCGGATCTCAAATCAATCTTGGAAAAAGTAGAAGCACCCTTTAGTTGATCAAACAAGTCTTCCATTCTTGGCAAAGGATACCTATTCTTGATTGTAATCCGGTTCAACTCACGGTGATCAATACAAAGCCTCATGGAACCATCTTTCTTCATCACAAAAAGAACTGGAGCACCCCAAGGCGAGGCACTTGGTCGAATAAAACCTTTCTCAATCATATCATCAAGTTGCTTCCTTAACTCTTTAAATTTGGTTGGAGCCATACGGTAAGGAGCTTTGGCTATGGGTCCGGATCCAGGTACAAGATCAATAGAAAACTCAACATCACGCTCAGGAGGAATCCCGGGCAAGTCATCGGGGAATACATCAACAAATTCACATACAATATGCAGATCTTCAATATTTGGCAAAGAGGTAGTTGAAGAAGTCACAATACACAAGTATGCTTGGTGACCTTTTCTTACCATACTCACCAACTTCATAGCGGAAATCAAAGACACACCCTTTCGGGGATGAGATCCCTTATAGGTTATTCTAACTCCTAAAGGACTCTTTCAATAAATCTTTTGATCTCTACACTCGAACCTAGCATGGTACAATGCTAATCAATCAATACCTAGAATTATATCGAACTCTCCTAGATGAAACTTAAGGAGATTTGCGGGAAAGATAGCACCCGCAATAGATATTGGGACATTAGGATAAAGAGTAGAACAAGAGAAAATTTATCCGGATGGTAAGGATATGGGAGTATCCTCACTAGATGTAGGCTCGATTGATAATTTATTAGCATAAGTCGAAAACACAAAGGACATTGAAGCACCGGTATCAAATAGAATAATACACGGTTGCTCTAAGATTGGGAACATACCCGTAATTATCTCCGGATGAGCATCGACTTCGGCTCGGCTCAGAACGAAGATAGAACCCTTAGGTTTGGCAATTGGAGGGGGCAACTTACGATCGGGGCAATCATCATAACGGTGACCACTCTTTTGGCAAAAGAAGTAAATATAAGGTCGGTTGTAACAAGCTACACTGGGATGGTATGGAAGTCTACAACGGTTGCTTAAGCGACCTTGAGCTTGAGGAGGAGCATATGGCCTATGAGCCACATTAGAAGTAGCTCGGGGAATGAAGGGAGCGGGAGCTCTTGCATTTTCATTTGAAGGAGGATTGAATCTCCTCTTGTTGGCATAAGAGTTGGAGGAAGACGGAGTAAACGCTCTCTTCCCATAGAAATTTGGCCTAGGAGTGAAAAAAGGAGAGGGATTATTCACCATAGCTTCATCCCTAATGGCCTTCATGGAGTTCTCGGCCCATAAAGCATCATCATATAAATCCCCAAAGGAAGTAGTATTCCTCCTCACTTTACTTAACTTCTACCCATCTCTCATTTATTATTTCAAGGTCAAGTAGTTTAAGTTTAGGGTTCACGTAAGTGCGTCGGGAGCGATAAAGCTCCGATACCAACTGTGACAACCCTCGCGAATGCGGAAATAAAACATAACAAGCATGTGATTAATATAGCGGAAAATACGGTGTTCTTAAAACTTTTAACATGCAAATAGAAAATACGAGGAATGTCAAATAATTACAAACTAAAATAGAATATACTACAAAGAAACGAAGTCTCTCAAAATGTTATCCAATATCAAAGTTATTAGCAAACTAGCTAAACAACGTCTAGAGGTGATTCATCCAGGCCAACGCCCGCTAGCTTACACCCGAACCCAAAATACCACAAGCAAAAAGCCATCCAATCAAGCAACATGTTCATCCATGAAAAACATGAACGCCACAGTCAGTGGGGAGTAACTCCGGGTTCTCCCAGCCATATCACATTAAACGTACATAAACGGAAATACAAAAGTAGAAGCATGCATATATAGATATACATGTGAAATACAAGAAGGATAAATAGGCAATTCAATATATAAGAATATCGATACCTGAAGTAGAAAGCCGTAACCATCATATTATAGAAAGACTCGGGGATGACACTCTTAGGCAACCATACACTCACTAGGGCTTGCATCTCACCGTAGCGGCATAAGGTTGATAAGATTGAGACTCGACAAACAAACCATGACAAGTCATCCAATGATCACAAATAATCTATCATATAATCATCCAACCAAACGTACAATACATTGACGACACCTCTCACGGTAAATGACACGCACTAGCACCGTGTACATGACAAGTATGATTAAAATCGCATCCACGGGATAAACATTTCCCTGAACGCATACACGATTAACATTTCGTATATGTAGACTAATTTCCTCCGGTAGGACGACGATATAAATATCCGATCCTAGTCTAAACCTGACCAGACTCTCGGAATAACATTTTCTGATTCGACATGCGATAAACGTTTCGCATCCAAGACTCGGTCAATCATAGACGCCGAGTACCCCAAATTCGGTCGACCTTCACGAAAGAAGCGGAAAAGATCACAAGCATCATAACAAGCGGTACGCTACATGCAATGACACCACCTCGCAAGTATACAACATTTGACGGCCGGGTCGATCAACGCAAAGCGTTCGCCTCCCAACAACGTCGTCATATGCCCACTAACACATGCAATCAAGCAGTAAGGATACACTCCCCGTTCCGACATTCCAGCCTTACGAACGTGGAGGTAGCCAAGGTAATGACAGTACAAAGCACATAGAAAATTAGTGCTCAAACCGTAACATGTGTAAAATTCGACTCAAGTGGGACATACCAAAAACCGTCACAAAAATATGCGATACAAGCGAATGGATTATCATATATTCGAAACATTAATATTTAAAGTCAACTTTTAGAGTCAAACCCGGAAGTCAACAAAAGTCAAAGTCAAACCCGAGACCCGAGACCCAAACCCGACAATTGGAGTGGGCAACAAACAAAACATCAATGCAAGAAGACCATGTCCAAAGGGTCAAGGAAAGTCAAGGCGGGAACTAGAATTCAAAGGTTCAACTTTGGGAAAAACTGGCAGCAAGAAACGCTGCCAGCGCCAGGCAACGCTGCCAGCGTCCTGGTCTCAGGCACGCGATCCTTCATTTCGTCTTGTTATCAACATACAACAATCATCATTTATCATCACAAACTATCAATTCTCATATCAATTACCAACTAACAATAACCATCATCAACAACACAATTCCTATGATTACTAACCTTATTCTAAATACGATTTCTAACATAGAAAACACATTAAAACACGTAAATGATATCGAGTAACCCTTCACCGTTACCTTTTCGCGTATTCAATACGCGTCGATGTCCTCTTCTATCAAGAAGTAGTCTTTGTCGGGGTCTTGGAGGTCACCACCTACAATTAGATAATAAAAGATGAATATAATTCACCTTTGAGAAAGACGGATAAATTGAAAAGCGAGAAAGACGGTAATTTTATTACCAAATAAGATAGAGGACGATGAGAGGGGAAGAATAAGACGAACTTGAGTGAAATTAAGCAAGTAACGAAGGAGTAGCGATGATTTAAAGCTTGATCAAATATGGAGGCTAGGGTTTTTGGGGTTTACTTGGTGAGGAAGAAGAAGGTGTTGAATGTGAGGGAGTTAGGTTTATGAGGGAGTATGTGAAGGAGTAAGTGGAAAACATATGGGAAAAAGCCCATAACGTCTTAAGACGTAACTTACTCGAATTCTCGCGTAAAGTCCGAAAACGAACTCGGAAATTCTAAACTGGACACGGAAAATTTAATTCTAAACTAAAACTAAATTTTGCTGAAAAGTATCCGTAAAATATTTTTACTATAAAAATAGGGTACATTTGGGGGTGTTACATTAGGCATATAGGCAGTGGTGATACGCTATACATAGTACCGTGGAGGTAGTGGTGATACGCTCCACAACCGACAGAGGCAGTGGTTATACGCTCTAACAGGCGTTCGCTCTATTCGATATGCTTTGTTGCTAGCATTGTTCCTTATGTTGCTATGGATCGTGTGCTACTTTGGGTCTTGAATGTATTCATTGTCTAGTGATTGCATATGGTCTAGGTCTGCAGGAGTTCATTCATGTAGGCTGTGGTCCCGTCTCATGGTAAGTTTGGTTGCGTATCATGTTGTATAAATTGCTTCACATGTCTGTTATGATTACTATTAGTTGTTATAGATTGTTATTAATTCAGCATGTTGTAAACATGACTGGGAGAGCACCTAGTTGCTCCCAACTGATTGTCGACCCCCCATTCTCAGGTTGAATTGGTTGCTGCTTGTCTGGATCTTGTGCTGAAGAGACTTGTGGCAAGAAAAATAATTTATTTAGGAATTTTTTTAAGTTAAGGATAATTAATAATTTATTAGTTTAGTTTTGAGTTTGAGTATCGATGCGGATTGGTCAGGTGTTTCCGCCACCTTGACCCTATTCATCTTTGTACTCTGATGGATTATCTATTATTAAGGTATTTCTATTGTTTTAAAAATCCGGGTTGTTACATTCAGTGTCGAGCTCTCCCCAGCATGATGCTAGCATGACTTGGTGATCGTGCATGTCGCAAGCCCGATACAAATATAAATTACCCAGACTAGGCTAATAAGAAATTAATGTAATTAGGGAAGTAGGGGTCGATCCTTAGGGAGATGGTGTTTCCTATAGAATGTGGAATGTCTCGCAATTGGGTTTTATCTAACGATTTTCTGGGTTTTGGGATTATGATGTCTAAACTAACAAAAAGCATAAATGAAAACAAAATAAAAGCAATTTAAGATGAAAGCAATAAAGCAAATGATGAATTAACAATGATGAAAAACGTCTAGGGAAGTAGGTTCAAACATGTAGATTAATATATTGATGCAATTGGATATGGAACATGCAAATAATTCATTGTGAGTTCGTATAAGAATGATGTGTTCATTACAATCATAGATCAGATGGTCTAGCAGGCTTTTAGGCAATTTACTAGGTCTTAATCTACCATGTCATGCTTTGTCTATTCAATTCACGTATCTCTACCTGGGAAAAGAATTCCATTCTAGTCAATGATTTTGATCAGAAATCGTCAACTATCGTTATAGTCCAAACATGCATAGACACAATGTTTTAGAAACACAATTTCTTTTATCCAATTATCATCTTTTAATCAATCTAACATGGCTACCCTACACCCTAGAAAGGTGACTACTCACTCATGACGATGTCTAAATCTAAGATGATATTAACAATGAAAACTAGGATAGACATGTTTAGTTGATTTTGACAATATTTTAAGACTCTCTATGTGGCGATAATAACGACGCTAAATTGACAATCTAATGAAATGAAATGACGATTATAACGATACTAAAAATGAATCTACAATAACATATAAATAAAATAACAATCAAATGAAGAACATAAAGACATTTAAGCAAGGGATGAAGCACGAATACCTAGGTGACGATTAACAATGAAAGTGATAACAATAATAGAAATCCCTTGCATAGAATAATCGTTCCTTGAATTACAACACTTGAACCCAACAAAGTAGATTACAAAGATTGAAATTCTTATTGATCTAAGCTAATATTTTGATGTAGAAAGGACAGAAATAAACTAAGAACTAAAGATGAAAAAGAAGAAGAAAATGAGATAAGGGAGGCTAGTTCTCCCTCCTCCTAATCTAAAGAGAAATGTAAGAAGAGAAGAGATTATTGTAAAGAGGATGTGAGATGTTGTGTTTAGAAGAGTGGCTGGAGCATCCTTTATATAGCATTAGGGTTTCGTGTGGCAGGGGTCGAGCATTGAAAATATAGGACAAAAGGAGGAAGTTGAAGCAATTTGCTCGAAGCAGCAGGGATACCCGATCGGGTACACTGTGACAACCCTCGCGAATGCGGAAATGTAAAAACATACAAGCATGTGAAATAATATGCGGAATTACGGTATTTTAAAAACCTTTAAACATGCAAGATATATATAACACGAGGTGTGTCAAAATGTTACAAACTAACTACGGAAATACAACAAAGAGACGAGGTCTCTTAAAATGTTAGCAAAGAACAAGTGTTTAACAAAACTAGCTACTATCGTCTAGAGGTGAAACTTCCAGGGACAACGCCCGCTAGCTCACACCCGAACCCAAAACATCATATCCAAAAAGTCATCCAATGCAAGCAACCTGTTCATTCATGAAAAACATGAACGCCACAGTCAGTGGGGAGTAACTCCGGGTTCTCCCAGCCATATCACGTTAAACGTACATATAAGGAAACACAAAGGTAAAATCAGGCATATATGAATATACATGTGAGATACGATAAGATTAGATAGGCAATACGAGATATAATGATAAGATCATATGGAAATCAAATAAAGAGGCCATCATGTTATTCAAGACACGGGGAAAGAAACTCTTAGGCAATCGAATACGCTCATTAGGGCTTACATCTCACCGTTAGCGGTATAAGATTGATAAGATTGAGACTCGACATACAAACCAAGTCAAGTCATGCGATGATCACATTAAATCCAACATATTATCATCCATTCACGAACCAAGACCATGACGGTGTCCAATCATGCAATGACTGTGACACCCTCAAATTTGCGGAAAGAAAAAAAATAATTTAAATACATAAATGTAAGACGAAAATACAAACGAAGGTGTCATAAAATAAAAAGGGTCATTACAAAACGGAAATAATATTCTACAAAAGAAATATACAAGACGGGAGACATATCTCCCGTATAAATACGGAAATAAAAAGAGTGTATAATAATATACAATCTAAGAACCGACTATAGGTCCAAGGTAAATACTTCGCTCGCTAGCTCGTCAATGTACCCCAAATATGCATCACCACCTGTTCGACCGCATTAAATATAAACACGGAAGCCACAGTCAGTGGGGAGTAACTCCGAGTTCTCCCAGCCACTAAATGTCGAGTTTAATTAAACATGAATAACATAAAAGCAATGTATATTGAAAATACAAAACCTTAACATATATGATATGCTTTTCATGTTATGAAACAATTAACTAACATATAACCTATCATATGAAAGCTATCATGTGAATCCGATAATAAAATATAACAATAGGTAGGGAAGCTGGTATGCTAGCTCGGAGGTTACCATGTAACATGGCCATGATACACTCAAACCCTAATCAACACGTAATCATGTGAATCAGTTAACAATCGGTAATCCAAACTCTATCAATCTTAGCCGGCTTGCATCTCACCTTCTATAACTCATAGAATCATACAAACATGAAAGACCAATACTTCTACAAACAGGCATAAGTTCTTAGTACAGTCAATAGTCGACTTCTGTAACTCGAGGCTATACCACAAGGTAGGAAAACATCCTAGTCCTAGACTGATCAGACCTAGCGACAACAGCTATTCCGTTCCCCGTCCCATGACATAACCGTCTATGAGAAACTCTACTAGGCGACCCCCTAAGCAGAGATGGCTAGTACTTAAGCTGGCTCCAGTCCCAAAACGGATCAGGCAGCCATGCCCCGACTTGGAGATAAGCCCCCCAGGCCGGACACAAAAGCTATCAAGCAGTGAACTCCATATGCTCGTTAAAGATAGTACGGGCCTATCAATGTCATGGTCCAAGCTACTCATTTAGAATTAGTATGGTCAAGATGCCATATACTCATAATTCTCTATGGGTACTTAGTCAACACGACACCAACCATATAATAAAACAGTCACAGGAAAAACATCCTATCATGTGACTAATTGCATATAAGTAATAAACAAATATCATATCGCCTCATATCTAATAAGGCTAATTCAATAATTAAATAAAACCTTACTTGAAGACAAATCCCCGACCCGAGTCCCGCGACGGGTCATCAGTCAAAACGGGGCTGACTAGATCTTAGTTTGACCAAACCCGTTTGGTCAAACCGGCTAGAAACAGAGTCTTTCTCACATAGACATAAAATCAACATATTCATTACATGTTATTTTAATAAAGCTTCTAACATGTGAATTATTAAATCTTACGTAAAACCCCGCTTGACTTAAAAGATATCAAAATAAACTACGATCTCGTCTTATAATTTCTAACATGTGAGAAATAATAATTTTAGGAAAAACCTTTTTAATTAAATATTTTACTTATTAATATTTCCCACTTGCTAAATATTACAAAAAACGATAAAAATGACGATAACTCAAAAACCGTCACAAGTCCCAAAGTGGGACCCACGGGCTGAGTTGGGCCGGACCCCACATGGGCCTGGATGGGCCCCACGGCCTGTTTTGGCTGTTTTGACAATTTTAATAAAAACCGTTTCTAATTATTTCCCGCATGCTTTAACATAATTAAAACCCGTCAAAACAACAATT
>JAIUZE010016986.1:0-48808 GCA_022085475.1 Heliosperma pusillum
CAGGCTGCGTCCTACGACGCAGGCTGCGTCGAGCACTGCCCAATTTTTCCCTTGCTTTCCTTCTTGACTTTCGTTGACCCATGGTCTTTTGGCCCCGCCTTGAATTCCATTGACCCATTGGGCTTGGTCTTCATACCTTGGTGATTCATTGCTAGCCCACTCCAATTTCCGGGTTTTTGGGTCTCGGGTTTTCGGGTTTGACTTTCATTGACTTTCGGGATTTGACTCTCAAAATTGACTTAAAATACTAAATATTAACATTATTACAAAAACTAAAATTAACATAAAACAAAGCTAATGACCCGTAAAAAAGTAAAACGAAAGACTCTAAAAATCACTACTAGACACGACAATATTTGACGTTGTCAAACACCCCCACACTTGGACTTTTACTCGTCCCGAGTAAAACTCGAGATTAGCACAAATGACACGAGCCCAACAAAGTGTGTGTGGAGGCATTGACCTCTCTTCCCTCACTACACCCTTCTTATACTCCCTCTTAAACAATCCACCCATGACAAAAACAAAATAAAAAGACTCAATTCTTGTGACACTCTTCTCTCACTCCCCCTTCTTATATCATCCCTCAAGACTAAAGACACGACATGCCACCTACTCCGACTCAAATCAACTCCTCCCTCCTTATAGCTCCAAATAAAGTAGTATGACCATCTTTGCCTTATCTTTGCCTTATCCCAAGGCATAGCGAGATGGTCTTTCTCAACAACCTCCATACAAAAACCACTCCTTATACCACCCCCTTATTACTCCACTAATGCAAATCATGGTTACTTGGTTGGCCCCAAACTTCACAACTTGCACAACCAAGCGACCACCAACATAAATCCACCAATTTGAAACAAAGTTTTGTGACTCAAAAATAAAAATAAATGGGGTCCTAAGCTAGCCTCCTTCCAATTTCCTCCTTATCACTCCCTTCTTATTCCTCCAAAATCCTCATCATAGGAAGAATTATGCTCAAATTTTTTTCATTTTTTCATTTTTCCATTTTTTTTTCTTGAAAATCCCTCATTTTGCCTAAGGTGCCCTTTCGGGTTTTCACCTTAGCTTTTCCTTTCCTCTCATTGGTGGCTCGCAACTCGATTCTTCATTTTGCCCGGAATGCCCTTTCGGGTTTTTATTCCGTCCTCGGCCACCTTCCCAATCTTGCCTAGGTGCCCACCCTTGTGGGTTTTCACCTAGCCGGGATTTTCAATTTTTTTCTTTGTGGGTGAGGAGAGGAAGAGC
This sequence comes from Heliosperma pusillum, assembly GCA_022085475.1. Taxonomy (NCBI): domain Eukaryota; kingdom Viridiplantae; phylum Streptophyta; class Magnoliopsida; order Caryophyllales; family Caryophyllaceae; genus Heliosperma; species Heliosperma pusillum. The sequence continues at coordinate 1,249 of JAIUZE010016986.1, forward strand.
CACATTATAAGCTAAAAATACGGTGGTCGTTAATCCTGCAAATTAGCTAAATCAAATAACAATTTATAAAACCAAATCTAGACTCAAACCAACCAAAATAAAAGGGTAGTAAGGGTAAGAAAAGGATCGCACCCAAGGGAAAGCGGTATTAGCTAAAATAATCTAATCTAGACTCTTGCAAAATATCAATTGACAAAATTAATTACTCTAACCACAAATTAAGACACTAATTACTAATTAAGATATTAATCAAAACAAAGACTTAAATTAATTACAAACTATGATATTCACAATGGAAAACATGTAGGAAAACACAAATGGAGAAAGTGTTTCATGAGAATTGATTATCAAGTCTAAAATTACCAACAACAACTAAATACTCAAAGATTCAAATATGGAGAAATAACTTAGTGCAATTATCCCAAGTTCCCCCACAATTAACAAAGTAAAGATCCCTCCTTTCCTTCCTTTCTCTAATTATCTACTACAAACTTCTAAAAACTAGCCACCAATGAATTAAACCATCCATAAATGACTAAATACAACTAAACCCATACTTATTAAGACATAAGCATAAATAAAGATGCAAGCTTTAAGCACAAAACCAAAGAAGCATGCTAGAATCATGAACTAAAACATTAAACCATGTCCTAAATACATAATAACCCAAATTCCACTCAAAAGATTCTAACTTTTAAACCAAAGTTACAATCTTTCAAGTTGCTTCAACGAATATCAAGACAAATCAACCAAATTCATCGAGACAAGCAATTTAATCAAACAAACAATTACTAAGATGGTTAGTCTTAACAACAATTCATTCAACAATGAAATTCAAACATAGGAAAATGGAATTAAATAGATAAGGAAGGATTTAAAAGGTCTTACAATGCTAAAAGGGAAGAACTTGTTCAAATTACACTAAGCAAAGAAAGATTAGCTACCCATAGTCTTCATATTACAACCAATTTCTAAATAAAACCAAATTACAAGAGCCAAAGTTGAAGAACAAAGTAGATAAAATTCTAAGGAAAATATGATGTTTCAATGTTGTATGCTTGATGCCCCTCTCTCTCTTCAGTCTTCTTCTTTTATACCCTTGGTCCGCAAACCTAGGGGCCTTGAAAGGTGGGCTTCCCAAAAGACAAGACGAGAAAATGAAGAAATCCCGTGCTGAGAAATGACGCAGGCTGCGTCCTACGACGCAGGCTGCGTCGAGCACTGCCCAATTTTTCCCTTGCTTTCCTTCTTGACTTTCGTTGACCCATGGTCTTTTAGCCCCGCCTTGACTTCCATTGACCCATTGGGCTTGGTCTTCATACCTTGGTGATTCATTGCTAGCCCACTCCAATTTCCGGGTTTTTGGGTCTCGGGTTTTCGGGTTTGACTTTCATTGACTTTCGGGATTTGACTCTCAAAGTTGACTTAAAATACTAAATATTAACATTATTACAAAAACTAAAATTAACATAAAACAAAGCTAATGACCCGTAAAAAGTAAAACGAAAGACTCTAAAAATCACTACTAGACACGACAATATTTGACGTTGTCAAACACCCCCAAACTTGGACTTTTACTCGTCCCGAGTAAAACTCGAGATTAGCACAAATGACACGAGCCCAACAAAGTGTGTGTGGAGGCATTGACCTCTCTTCCCTCACTACACCCTTCTTATACTCCCTCTTAAACAATCCACCCATGACAAAAACAAAATAAAAAGACTCAATTCTTGTGACACTCTTCTCTCACTCCCCCTCCTTATATCATCCCTTAAGACTAAAGACACGACATGCCACCTACTCCGACTCAAATCAACTCCTCCCTCCTTATAGCTCCAAATAAAGTAGTATGACCATCTTTGCCTTATCCCAAGGCATAGCGAGATGGTCTTTCTCAACAACCTCCATACAAATCCACTCCTTATATCACCCCCCTATTACTCCACTAATGCAAATCATGGTTACTTGGTTGGCCCCAAACTTCACAATTTGCACAACCAAGCGACCACCAACATAAATCCACCAATTTGAAACAAAGTTTTGTGACTCAAAAATAAAAATAAATGGGGTCCTAAGCTAGCCTCCTTCCAATTTCCTCCTTATCACTCCCTTCTTATTCCTCCAAAATCCTCATCATAGGAAGAATTATGCTCAAATTTTTTTCATTTTTTCATTTTTCCATTTTTTTTTCTTGAAAATCCCTCATTTTGCCTAAGGTGCCCTTTCGGGTTTTCACCTTAGCTTTTCCTTTCCTCTCATTGGTGGCTCGCAACTCGATTCTTCATTTTGCCTGGATTGCCCTTTCGGGTTTTTATTCCGTCCTCGGCCACCTTCCCAATCTTGCCTAGGTGCCCACCCTTGTGGGTTTTCACCTAGCCGGGATTTTCAATTTTTTTCTTTTGGGGTGGAGAGGGAAGAGCCAAATTTGATAAGCTAAAATACGGTGTCGTTAATTCCACAAATTAGCTAAGTCAAATAACAATTTATAAAACCAAATCTAGACTCAAACCAACCTAAATAAAAGGGTAGTAAGGGTAAGAAAAGGATCGAACCCAAGGGAAAGCGGTATTAGCTAAAATAATCTAATCTAGACTCTTGCAAAATATCAATTGACAAAATTAATTACTCTAACCACAAATTAAGACACTAATTACTAATTAAGATACTAATCAAAACAAAGACTTAAATTAATTACAAATTATGATATTCACAATGGAAAACATGTAGGAAAACACAAATGGAGAAAGTTTTTCATGAGAATTGATTATCAAGTCTAAAATTACCAACAACAACTAAATACTCAAAGATTCAAATATGGACAAATAACTTAGTGCAATTATCCCTAGTTCCCCCACAATTAACATAGTAAAGACCCTTCTTTCCTTCCTTTCTCTAATTATCTATTACAAACTTCTAAGAACTAGCCACAAATGAATTAAACCATCCATAAATGACTCAATACAACTAAACCCATACTTATTAAAACATAAGCATAAAAAAAGATGCAAGCTTTAAGCACAAAACCATAGAAACATGCTAGAATCATGTAATAAAACATTAAACCATGTCCCAAATACACAATAACCCAAATTCCACTCAAAAGATTCCAACTTTTAAACCAAAGTTACAATCTTTCAAAGTTGCTTCAACAAATATCAAGACAAATCAACCAAATTCATCAAGACAAAGCAATTTAATCACACAAACAATTACTAAGATGGTTAGTCTTAACAACAATTCATTCAACAATGAAATTCAAACATAGGAAAATGGAATTAAATAGATAAGGAAGGATTAAAAAGGTCTTACAATGATAAAAGGGAAGAACTTGTTCAAATTACACTAAGCAAAGAAAGATTAGCTACCCATAGTCTTCATATTACAACCAATTTCTAAATAAAACCAAATTACAAGAGCCAAAGTTGAAGAACAAAGTAGAGAAAATTCTAAGGAAAATATGATGTTTCAATGTTGTATGCTTGATGCCCCTCTCTCTCTTCAGTCTTCTTCTTTTATACCCTTGGTCCGCAAACCTAGGGGCCTTGAAAGGTGGGCTTCCCAAAAGACAAGACGAGAAAATGAAGAAATCCCGTGCTGAGAAATGACGCAGGCCGCGTCCTACGACGCAGGCCGCGTCCTACGACGCAGGCCGCGTCCTACGACGCAGGCCGCGTCCTACGACGCAGGCCGCGTCCTACGACGCAGGCCGCGTCCTACGACGCAGGCTGCGTCGAGCACTGCCCAATTTTTCCCTTGATTTCCTTCTTGACTTTCGTTGACCCATGGTCTTTTAGCCCCGCCTTGACTTCCATTGACCCATTGGGCTTGGTCTTCATACCTTGGTGATTCATTGCTAGCCCACTCCAATTTTCGGGTTTTTGGGTCTCGGGTTTTCGGGTTTGACTTTCATTGACTTTCGGGATTTGACTCTCAAAATTGACTTAAAATACTAAATATTAACATTATTACAAAAACTAAAATTAACATAAAACAAAGCTAATGACCCGTAAAAAGTAAAACGAAAGACTCTAAAAATCACTACTAGACACGACAATATTTGACGTTGTCAAGTTCTACCTCAACATGTGTTTCCCCCAATGAGAGTTCGCTTGAAGACAGAGACAGATAGATTCTCGTATACGCCCTTTCAACAGCTAGCGAGCTTTATCACGCGCCCTTTCAACGTCTTGCGAGCTTCATCACGTGCCCTTTCAATATCTAGCGAGCCTCATCACGCACCCTTTCAAAGGCTGGCGACTCTCACTACGCACCCTTTTCAACGGCTGGCGAGCTTTATCACGCGCCCATTCAACAGTTGGTGAGCCTCATTACGTATGCCCTTTCAATGGTTGGCGAGCCTCATAGCGCACCTCAATTCCAACTAAGAAGATTCTCAGGTATGACTTCTTCTTATGGCTGGCGAGCTTTCATACGTAGTCTAATGGACTTTAAATGACCCTCCTCGATGGTCGACAGACCGTAAAATGTTCCCAACAACAGATCCTTGGTTCAGACCCCTTGAACCGCCTAGCGTCGCCATAGTCTTCAGGTTGTAATCTTTGATTGACCTGATGTCTATAATTTGACTTTTGCCTTGTCCAATCCTCACTCAAAGTGGGGGCTCTGTAGATACCTCAGTTATGCACCTTCCATTAATCACCTAGTGATGATTGGGCCGCATGTTTGGTATGCGAAACGATTTATGGAAATTCATAACGTTATCGTCAAGTGATAACTCAAACACTTGTTTCTACCCCTTGGTCGTCATCTACGAGCCTATACGGTCTATTTTTACAGTCATTAGAGTTTATTTGGAGTCCGGGTCAAAACCACTTTATTTTCTATAAACCGTCTTATAAAACCGAGTCTGAACGCTCAAGAATATTGCGGATATTTTAATATTTCAAAACTTATCTTTTTTTGGTAAAATACATCCATATTTTATTTAAAAGGAATTCGAAATCAACCGCAATTCCATGAAGGAAACGCGGAAATATTTCTTTCAAAGTAGGATACTTTTTGGAAAATAACGCAGCAGGTGCTGCGCCTCTTCCAAGAGTCGCAGTTCCAGCTGCGCCTCTTCCAAGAGTCGCAGTTCTTGCCGCGCCTCTTCCCCAGTTCGATTTTCCTGTTTACGGAATATTATATAGATTTCTTTCTTAGTTCGAGTTATTCCAAAACTCTTACTCTTTTTCCCTATAAAAGGAGAGCTTCGTTCTCACTTTTAAGGCACGCGAGTGTTCCGCCCCTTCTCTTTTGTCTTTGCATTCTAGACCTTGCTCTAAGCATTTTGACATCTACGTGCTTGATCAATCGATCACGTAAGCTCAGATCCTTCTGGGTACCCATCACGTTTTGCATTGACCGACCAATTTGACCAACTACACTTAATCAATCAATCATTTAATCGATTTAATCGATCCTCTAATGAGGGCACTTTCTTTACATTCGAGTCGAGCTATCACTAAAACGCAACTTAGTTAATCTCGTTTCATCAAACATGTAAGTCTGAGGGTGTAATAATCCCATCTTTCGTATTTTATTTTGTACTTTATTTAATTCATGTAAGATTCATGTCGGATTTATGTCAAACCTTTTTTGATATTCTTTTTTAAATCACCTTTTTCATATTTAGATAGTTCATTTTTGATCCCTAATAATTCAATATTAGCGGGTTTTTGTCATCTTTAGATCAAGATCGTGTCTTTAGAGGTTAGATATGTTCATATCTAGTCTTTGAATTCGTCCTCGATATAATTTAGTACAAATTCATCTATTAAATCATCTTTATTCGACCTATAGATCGATAATAAACTGTAAAATCACGGATGAACACTAAATGATCGCGATTCTGGCTTCACAGTCAGAAACCACCTCTAGAACAGACGCACCAGGCTCTATGCCTCTTCCAGAGGACGCATCAGGTGCTGCGCCTGTTCTGGGTTTGATTCTGCCTCTGATATTCCTTTGTCCTCTCGACGTAGCTTAATTACGTATTTAATCAACTATTTATTCTAGTATCACTTCTAATCCGTCTTTTATTCTTTTCTTTTTTTCTTTCAAATCGTTGTTCTAACGTATTTCCGACATAGATCCCATGATCCGTTGTAATCTTTGTAATTCTTTTGTAATTTTATCTAGTCTTTAGTTATTGCAACGATTGTCTGATTTAATTATCTTCTCACATGTAATCAATCTAATTCCGATTTTCGACATAATTGATTGTTAAGCTACATGTTAACCGACATAGTCTAAGCTCATATGCTAGGGTTAAAACGTGGATGTTGCATAGCAGGCATATAACCGACAACATATCAAGTACAAAAGAATTACCCTAATCATTAGTAGAGGTCGCTATCGAGGCGGGCGGGGTTAGGTGTTCAGTTAAAGAACTTCCTAATACGTACCCTCACCGCTTACTCCAAATCTCTGTGAGCATCCATGTTCATTGGCATCCACGAGTGTCATTCTAGACATAGAATGCTAAGGGTAACGAGTTCTTAGTGTTCATGTCATTGCTTTATGTCTTGACATGGCATGAGGTATTCGAACGGTTCCAACTTCCCACAAAAGTTGGTGGCGACTCCACAAATGCGTAATTCTATGTTTGTCCCTTTTCAAGCGCGCCCGACCGTGGTTCCTCACACCACAGCCTGGTACGTGGTCGCGAATATGTGTATCACAACATGGTCAGGCTGTCGATCGACACCTAGGATAATTTTTGATCGACTATGGTTGGTTTTGGTGTTTGGCTAGGTCGTTAAGTGAATGTTGTGTCTCCTGGTAAGTATACTTTTGGGTTATATGCTTTGTAATGAGGTATTCATTTCAAATGCTTTTAAATTTTAATTATAACTGTATTGGGATGAGTTTAAATATAAACAATTAAATAAGTGTGTAAATGTTACTATTTCTTTGACATGAAGGGTGTTATGGTAGTCATAGTGTTGGGAAGAATGAGTTGTGTGAGTTACTTGATGGTAATTAAGTAGGATAATATTATAGTGAATTAACATTTTGAATTGGTATGGTCGATATAATGAGTATATTAGGGCATTAAGGTATCCTCGATGTTATAATCATGTTGATTCATTTGGTAGTAATAAGCAAGTAAAGTGATAAGAGTTGGGTAAATTTTGGTGGCAAACGATATGAGTGGTTAAGAATATTGTGTTACTGGAGTATTATTAAGCTAAAAGTATTATGAGTTTTGTTATGGCCTTGACGATAGAGTGAGATATAGTTGTTAATGTGAGAATTGGTGGTGTACCACGCACGGATACGCGTGTTCAGATCTTATGTTGTTATAAAGTGAAGGTAATGTGAAATTAGAAGATATAATATTATTTCTAAGGCCTTAAAAGAATTGTGGATTCGTGGTTGGGTTGGTGAATTAAATTATATATCGATATTATATTTGAGGGTGATTATAGTAATAATGTATTATAAATGGTGTGTATGAGATGGAATTAGCTTTAGTCAATTAATGTATTATGTTAAAGGACAAAGAAGAGAAGATATGATGTTTGTGTTACTTGTGAATATGGTGTCAAATGTATTATAAGGAGATTTAGCTGTTGTTTTTAATGTATCATGGTTGAGCAATAGTCGTATAAAAATAATGTATTATGAAGATAAATGTGTTGGATGAGAGTAAATTTGATTTTGTATATTGCGAGAATGGTTATGTGACATTGTATTGTAGTATTGATTGGATATAGTGAGTGGTGCATACCGTGTTACTAAAAGGATGACAATGAGATGGTATTAGATCGTGGGTGTAATTGGGATGATTAGTAATTATTTCAAATATCACTGGGTGGAACTCCGGGGACGAAGTTTGATTTTAAGGGGGGTGATATGTGACATCCCACCTTCTTAGTACCTTGTTAGCAAAGCTAATGCATATAACATTTGGTTGGGTATCAAGTAACTTATAAGTAAGAATCCATGTTGAGGTAATCTCTTAAGGGGGATGGTAAGAGTCCATGTTGAGGTAATCTCTTAAGGGAGAGTTTAAACTTCGAGGACGAAGTTTGTTTTAAGGTGGGTAGACTATAATACCCGTGTTTTTATAGGGTCGATCGACTAGTGTGTATGCTTGTGGACCGAGTAATGTGGATTGTAATGTAACTTTCCTAATTTTCCTAAATACTCTAAGTTTCCTAATTACTCTAAGCTTTTCTAATTGTTATATAATTAACCCTAAACCTATAAATACCCATCTACCTTATTGAGTTGATACTTTTACTATCTCATAAACTACTATAAACCTATATTGAGAGAAAAGAGAGAAAAGGGAATTAGATAGTTGATTTCGGGACTTTGCATCTACCTTCATGGGATTCATTCTTTTACTTTGTTATGGAGTTGTGAATGATCATATGCTTATGCTTTGAAGGCTTGCTAAAAGGTAGGAATTATCCTACTCAACTTATATATTATCACGTGGTGTTAAATTGTGTAATTTGAATTGAGATGATGATGTGATAGTTGTTGTATGCGAATTGTGATGAGAATGATATGGATGAGATTGACATATGATATTTGATATTTGATATGAAATACCGATCTGCAGATCGAGGAAGAAGTTAGGAGCTAAGGGGGAAATTGTATTTTTATTGTTGTTATAAATATCGATCTGTGGATCGAGGAGGAAGTTAGGCGTTATGGGGGAATGATCATGATGCTAACTTGCGAGTCAAAGAGGGTGTAGGCGTCGGGTATGATCTTGCATCTTGCATCTTGTATTGTTTATTGTGTTATGTTTTAGTTTATGATATTTTTCCTACCCAACCTTTGGTTGACGTATGTGCTTTCTTTGTGTCCAATTATATTTTAACTCTGTGATGAACCAATAGACATTTTCGGCAATTGGGGAGCAGTGAGACAAGCAGGTAATGATTGTTAGCATTGGATGTTCCTGTAGGATGCGGGACGAGACGAGCTAGAGGAGTTGGACTAGTTAATTTAGTTATTATAGTTGTCATTCAGTTTTAGACTTTCGCTATTTATTAATACAAGTACTTTGAGTATTAACAGTTTGAGATGTAAGACTTTTTAGTCAAGTTTGAGACAGTTTGAGACGATGTAATAAATTTTAATTAAAGTACCTTCTATTTTTATCTTTGTTACTATTTGCCTTAGGAAACTGAGATGGTAACACTCCTATTTAATCGGGAATGTCTTGCTAAAAGCTCTTGGTTAAATGGGGTTGTTACATCATCAAACTTTGGGGGCCCAAACTTGAGCTTTGTAGGAATTTGGTGTGTCATGCGGCTAAGCTGACGACTTGACCCGGTTAGCATTATTTTGACCTAGTTAGAAACATCTAGGTTGACACCTATCCTTCGGTTCACCACCTTAACTCGAGGGATCGGGTTAAGGGTTCTTGGCTAGTGTTGTTCGATATACCTTCTCTACCCTAGTTCGTCCTTCATTCTTCATTGTGCGGTTCTTTCTCGTTCTTTAGACTTGTTGTAGGTCCGTTCCTCCGATCTCCCCTAACGTTTTTCTCCTTGTTGAATTTGCCTTAGTTAATTTATTCGCATTTAGAAGTTCATATCATTCACCCTATTTGGCTCCCATTACTTGTTAGACATAGCATAAACTTTTATCTCCGTGGATTCGATACCCGCAATTGCCAATTACTCATTAGAAAGTCGGTTTGTTTGATAATAAGTTTCGTGACAATCTCCTTATCAAAATGGCGTCGTTGGCGCGGACGGTGTTTAGTTTATGTTTAGTCTAATTGGCGTGGTTAATTTTCTTTCATTTTCCTTTCCCTAGTGCCACTTGACACTAGGCGACTAACGGTTTATTTGAGTTTATGCATAGAGGGGGACAAACTCCGTTCTTCTACGACCCGGAGCCTGAAAGGACCTTCCGAGCTCTAAGAATCCGACAAGCCTCTAGAGTGATTCCTCATTCTAGACTTTCCCCTCCCTACAACTCTATAAACCCACCATACTCACCAACAAATATGTTATCTATCTCTTCATCTCCACCCTTTACCCCTCCACAAACCCACATCACAACTCCAATCAACGCCAATCACGACAATTCAACACCTTCATCACCACCTTTACCTCTAAATCACCAAGAAAATTCAACACCTTCTAGACCACCCTCTCCTCCACCAATCATTCCAATGGCCACTTTGGGTTCTCATTCACAACCAAGCACCGATGGTGCCCCATCTCCGATTAACTACGAAAACATTCCCAAAACCTTCGAAGTAAAGCCGTCGTTGATCGGAATAGTGCAACAAGACACCTTCCATGGTATGTCACAAGAAGATGCTCATGAGCATGTAGGTAATTTCGTGGGAAAGGTTTGCCCCATGAAGAAAAATGGGCTCACCTCAAGTCAATTTCATCTTTTACTCTTTCGTTATACCTTGAAGGATGGAGCCAAGAGGTGGTTGAATAGCCACCCCGCCAATACATTTACTACTTGGACGGAACTTTCCAATGCTTTCCTTGATAAATATACCCCACCTTCAAAGACAAACCGATACCGGATGAAAATTCAAACGTTAGACAAGATGAGTTCGAAAGTCTAAGTGAGGCATGGGATAGATTCCGGGATTTGTTGATAAAATGCCCTCATCATGGTATCCCCGATTGGCTTACCACTGAAACACTCTTCAACAATCTAAATACCAAGACGAATTCTAACATCAATGCGGCATCGGGTGGTGATTTCTTCACCCTTGGAGATTATGCACCCGACCCACTTGTTGGAAAAATGGCAAGGAGTAATGCCCACCAAGGCAATGAAATGGATACTAAAAAGAGGCGAAGTTCTAGCAATGAGAGAGGTAATATCGATAGTGAAGGGAGGGGGATACTAAGTTGGATGCGAAACTTGATGTTATCCCCAAACGGCTAGATTCCATATCTTTTCAGCCCAAAGGCATGTTCCAAATTCAAGGGTCCACCTCATCCAAAAGGCCCCCAATGAACAATTCTCCACCAAGAGGGGAGGTATACAACTACGACCAACAACTCCCATGTGATACTTGTGGCAATTATGGGCATGGATCGGATGTGTGTTTTCCCTATGACACCCCCTATGATGATAGACAATGTGAAGTAAATTCGATCCAAGGATAAAGCCAAAGAAACGATCCATTTTCGAACACCTATAACCCTGACATGAAAAACCATCCTAATTTTTCATGTTCAAGCCAAAACGTTCAAAATCTTACTCCTCCACCTCAAAGACAAAACAATAACTTTCAATCAAACAATCGAGGCTTCACCAATCCAAAATCCCAGCAATTCAACCAAAGGGAAGGAGGAAGTCAACCCTACCAACCTCCACATCTAAGAAGCAATCACCCAAACAACAACCAAGGGTACAATAACCACGGAAACAATCATCAAGGGAAAAACTATAGCCAAAATCAAAACTTCAACCAATTTCCAAGAAATAATCAAGGTAACTTCCATAACTAAGGCTATCAAGAGAACAACCAAGGCAACTTTCACAATCAAGGCTACCAAAGCAACAACCAAGTTTTCAAGGGAATCATAATTTCCAAAATCAAGGCAATTTTCCAAATCAAAGCTTACATAACAATGAACAAGGAAACATTCAAACAGAAATTCTTCTTGATCTAAAAAAGAACATGGCTTCTATGAGGAGTGATGTCACAAATGTACAGGCCAACCAATGAAATTTGGAAGCTCAACTTGCCAACCAACCCCCCAACAACAACCGTTATCCCAGTCAAGCCCAAAATTCGAGATATGCAAACCAACACGTACATGCTCTTGTGTTGAGAGGGGCTAATGAACTAGAGGATCCCTACAAAGACTTGAAACTTGATACAAAAAGGAAGAAAAGCGAGAAAAAAGGAGGTGAGGAAAGTCCTCCACTTTCACCAAGTTCAAGAAGGGACACTCCTAATAAGACAAGGGACAAGGAAGATGAGCATAGGGAAATACTTGTAGATGACCCTATGATTGAAGGAGAGAGGCATGTTGCGATCGCCGAAAAAGCAATAAAGGCCAAATGTGAGACAAATATGCCATCTCTCCATAGAGCTCAAACGAACAAGAACGACATCAAATACACCTGCTTTGTTGACATGCTCAAGAAGTTGGAGGTATCACTCCCATTCACCGAGGTACTACGTGAAATGCCGATGTATGATAAATTTCTCAAAGATATTCTAACCAATAAAAGAAGTACTGAGGATCGTGAGTGCATTGCACTAACCGAAGAGTGTAGTGCTATACTTTTGAACAAAATTCCACGAAAACTCAACGATCCCGGTAGCTTCTCTATTCCTTGTACGATAGGCAATGTAAAAGTGCAAAGAGCACTTTGCGATATTGGTGTAAGCGTGAGTCTCTTGCCCGTTTGCATTGCCAAGCAACTTGGAGTAGGACAACTTAAACCCACGTCCATGACTATACAAATGGCGGATAGGTCCATCAAGTATCCTTTTGGGGTACTTTAAGACGTACCCGTCAAGGTCGAAAAATTATTTATACCGGCCGACTTTGTAGTCATGCACATGCCAAAGGACAATTTAACCCCGATTATATTTGGTCGCCCTTTTATGGCAAACGAAGGTGCTATAATCAATGTAAAGAGGGGGAAATTGACCTTCAACGTTAGTGATGACGTTGTAGAAGTTTCACTTTCGGAGGCCGCTAAACAACTAATGATAGAACATGTTTGGTGTTTGGACATAATTGATGATCTTGTTAATGAAAGCGGTGTTTTAAGTGCTAACAATTCGGAAGCTACTTCATGAGGAGTATGGGAATATGTAGGTGAGATTAATGAGTTTGAAGAACCCTAGGTAAATTTTCACTCCACCCTTGAACTAAAACCATATCGTCTTCATTAAGGCACGTTTAGCTTGAGAAGGATACTTACCCTGTGATCGTAAATGCTACACTCAATGGCGACAAATTAGAAAAACTCCTACGAGTGCTTCGAAAACACAAGGGTGTCATTGCGTATAGTATCAACGATCTCACGGGTATATATCCTAGTGTTTGCATGCATAGGATTGAGCTAAAAGAAGGCACACATCCTTCCATTGAGCCCTAACGTCGGTTAAACCCCAAAATGGAAGAAGTAGTACTTAAGGAGATTGATAAATTGCGCAATTTCGGCCTTATCTAAGAAAATATTGGTAGTAGATGGGTTAGCCCGGTCCAAGTTGTCTCAAAAAAAGGGGGGGATGACGGTTGTAGAGGGGGAGAGCGGAGAGCTCTTGTCCACTAGGACCGTCACCGGTTGGCGTATGTGTATTGATTTTCGTAACTTTAACACCGCCACAATAAAGGATCATTTTCCCTTACCTCACATAGACCAAATGTTGGAGCCTCTTGCGCACCACTCCTACTTTTTTTTTCGAGATGGTCATTCAGGGTTTTTACAATTTCATATACACCTGGATGACCAAGAAAAAACCACTTTCACTTGCCCATTCTGTGTTTTCTCCTACAAGAGAATGTCGATCAGACTTTGCAATGCAGCGGTCACATTTCAAAGGTGGATGATGACTCTTTTCTCCGACATGATTGAGAAAATAATGGAAATGTTCATTGATGATTTTAGCATCCATGGAACTTCCTTTGATGAATGCCTCACCAATTTATCTAAAGTTTTAAAGCGATGTGAGGAATTCAATCTCAAACTCAATTGGGAAAAGTGTCACTTCATGGTGACGGAAGGAGTGGTCCTAGGACATGTGGTCTCTAACCGAGGTATTGAAGTTGACAAAGTGAAAATAGTGGTGATATAAACTTTCCACCCCCACGAATTTTAAATGAGTGAGAGGTTTTCTAGGGAACGCCGGTTTTTACCGACAATTCATCAAGGATTTTTCAAGAATTTCCAAACCACTAACTTCTCTTCTAGTCAAAGATACGTTTTTCCATTTTGATGATGCTTGTCTTAATTTTTTTTTAGGTTAAAAGAAGCTTTAGTCTCGGCTCCAATCATTCGTGCTCCCGATTGGTCTCTCCCATTCGAAATCATGTGCGATGCATCGGATTACGCGGTGGGAGCGGTGCTAGGTCAAAGGGTTGATAAACGTCTTAATGCTATATATTATACAAGAAAAACCCTAGACAATGCTCAAGTCAACTACACCACGACGGAAAAAGAGATGCATGCCGTGGTATATGCAATTGAGAAATTCCGTCCTTACCTCCTAGGACGCAAAGTCATTGTACATACCAATCACGCGGCATTAAAGGACATCATGAGCAAGAAAGAAACCAAACCACGCCTTCTTCAATGGGTTCTCCTACTTCAATAATTTGATATCATAATTATAGATAAAGTGGGAGCGGAAAATGTGGTAGCCGACCACCTTCACGACTCACAATGAATGAGATAGGTGATGAAGATGATGGTGTCCCAATCAACGAGTCTATGCGTGAGGAAACATTTCTAGGGGTAAACAATTCCATGCCGTGGTATGTAGACATAGCAAATTACTTAGCCACGGAATTCATGCCTAGTGATCTCACCAAACAATAACGGAAGCAATTGCGCCAAGTGGCGAAAAAGTATTATTGGGATGAACCTTTCCAATTTCGGAGGGAAAATGACGGAATTTATAGGCGATGTGTGACGGAGGAAGAAGGGTTCGATATTGTCAAACACCTACACTCTAGTACTTATGGAGGACACTTGACCACATCAAGAACCATTGCCAAGGTCCTTCAAAGTGGTTTCAATTGGCCCTCGATGTTGAAAGACGTCCAACTCTACGTTCGTTCATGTGATGCCTGTCAAAGAAGCGGCAACATCGGAAAAAGGGATGAAATGCCATTGACTAACAATATGGAGGTTGAACTATTCGATGTATGGGGGATTGATTACACGTTGACTATGTTTACAAATGGATTGAGCCCATTGCTTCTCCAACAAATGACTCCAAGGTGGTCATAAAACTTTTCCAGGATATCATTTTTCCGAGATTTGGCATGCTCCGGGTGATTATCAATGATGAGGGCTCTCACTTCCACAAAGACACTTTCAAAACTCTTTTAGAAAAGTATGGGATACATCACAAGACGGGACTTGCTTACCACCCAAAAAAAAGTGGGCAAGTCGAAGTTTCGAATAGACAAATCAAAGCCATTCTCCAAAAGGTAGTGGACAAAAATCGCAAGAATTGGTCCACCAAGTTATCGGACACTATTTGGGCTTTGAGAACGGCCTATAAGTCCCCACTTGGCACCACACCCTATCGCTTAGTCTACGACAAGGCATGTCACTTGCTGGTTAAGATAGAGCATAAGGCAATTTGGGCGATCAAAGAAATTAATTTCGATCTTGAAGCGGCGTCGAAGAGCCGAATACTTCAATTACAAGAGCTTGATGGATTGCGATTGGATGCCTACGAGAATGTCCGAATTTGCAAGGAGAAGACGAAGCGACTTCATGATGACAAGATATCTAGGAAAGAGTTTAAGGTTGGAGACAAAGTTCTTTTGTTCAACTCACGCCTAAAGTTATTTCCGGGTAAATATAGGTTAAGGTGGTCCGGACCATTCACAATAACCAACTTCTTTCCCTATGGAGCGGTGGAGGTCAATAGTGAAACAACAGGTACACTTTCCGTCGACGGGCAAAGATTAAAAATTTATTATGAAGGGCACCCGATTGGTGGAGTTAATGCGTACCAAGAATGCGTACCAAGAATCCATGTTGAGTGTATCACATGAATTATTCAGCAAAAGAAGTCCAAATGATGGCATTCCATTCTCGAAAACTGCATCAATGCTGCTTACGGTAACAACCATTACAACAACAACCCCGAAAATCAGTAACCTCACTTGGGAGGAACGTTACACTATCATCGAGGCATCAAGATCGTTCTTGATGAAACTTGGTCGTGAGGAAGTATGTCCTCGTTTGGCAAGGAAGTTAACTGATAGTTTCAAAGGCGTCGGGCACCATCACGGTGTCCCCAATTGAATCTCTAATATCATCATAGGTTTAGTGGAGTCCCTCAAGAACCACCACTGTGTACATATTCTTCCTTCCATATTTCCATTATTTAATTTTGTGTATTTGGTTATTAACTTTACCACTAGTTTACTTTACCTCCTATTGGATTTTATGTGTGGGTATATTCTTGACGTTTTGCGTTGGGATTGTGTGTTGTGTTGGAAAAGCAAGGTTAAGCATAATGTTTTTACGGCGATTGTTGGGACGTGGTCACAATCATTGTGCGGATATGACGTTTAGTTGTTTAAGAATGACTTTTTTGTGTTGGGTTGATGACGGTCGCATGTCCGCTCTTCAAATTGGGCAAGCGATAAGAAGGGGTGAAATTTTGCTCCTCCAGGAAATTTCCCGGGCGAAACCTTTATGAAATTTTTTCACTTTCAAGTGACATTTGACCGGAGAGCCAAATTTCACTCGACCGAGTGAAATTTCACCCGACTGGTGAAATTTTACCCGGCCGAGTAACATTTCGCCTGACGGCCCACTTTCAAAATTGAACAAAAACAGCCAAAAAATGTTTTTTCCACCGCCGGGGAAAATTTTACCCGACCTGGCGAAATTTCACCTGACCGGGTGAAATTTCCCCCGGCGGCTCCCTCGTTTATTTCGCCCGGTTTTCTCCCTTCACCTACCCAACATTTCAGATTTTTTTTCATTCTTCTTTCACAACTTCATCTCTCATACCACAAAACCCATAAACTCCATTAAAACACTACCTTCAACGCCTTTTTCACACACTTTTCTTCACCAAATTGAACCCAAATTTCACCTACACACTTCTCTCTCCATACTCTTTCAGATCCCCACATAAGAACCCAACTTTTCAACCTTTGATAATTTTATCCCGAAACTACCCTTCGTCTACAAACGCTATACGTTCAACTTTAAGTTACCTAGGAGGATTTCTAAGGTTATTTACCCTGTGTAGGTTAATTTGAGACAACTTTGGTGACGGTATTTAGCAAGTTTTTGAGGATTCGAAGTTGGGATTCCGGGATTCCATTTTGAGGGTTGAAATTTTGTTCTACTACAGTTGAAAAGGGGGAACAATGGCAACCAAACGACAAAGAGCAATGATTTGTGGTGGCGAATCCTCTCGAGCAAAGTTAAGACCTCGTTTTTCTAATGATGATTTTCAAGTATCCTTTGCAGAGAAAAACAAGCTTAAATCATTTAATAAGTTAGTTGCTAGAAAGTGGGAACCTACTAGGTGGGCATGAGGACTAACCATGGATAGGGTAGGAATTAATACGGAAGTTCAAACTTTGTGCAAGCGCACTAGCCTTTCTAGTTTTTTTAATACTAAGTTTGACACCTACCCGGCTCTAGCAAGTGAGTTTCTCGCAACTTTTGTGTCCTAGGTGATGGTTGCCTTGGGGACTATCCCTACGATACTTCCGTACAATTTTAACTTTGCGGGAACACTTACTCGCAATCCGTTTCTGAATTTAAGGAGCGTTTTGGCCTCAAAACCTTTGGAGGGGGTGGGTACCGACTCGGGCAAACCTATGAAAACAAAATGCATAGGAATGACTTTTGGAAACGTATATCTAGGCGTAGTTCCTTTTAGGGGGTAAGGAGTCGACTAATCGCATTCGAAACCCCGTCGTCCGATACTACTCTAGGATAATTTCCAACTCCCACTTCCCGACCCCCGAAACCCATCATGTGTGTAGTACCCTTACCCTCCATTTAATTGAGGATGCCCTTTTGAGTCATGCTCCGTCTTTTGACCTCCCGGCCACCTTGGCTAATTATTTTCTCACGATTTCAACAAAGCAACCCTCCACCATTTCTTGTGGAGGGCTTATTTAAATACTAGCCAAGTCGCTTGATCTTGAGCATAACCACCCTCCTGCAACCAGGGGGATTTGATTGGAGGAGTCTTATTTGAAATGGATCCGGGCGGTTAAGGAGTTCCGCTTCTATGAAATTACTGCCTGCCGGTACATTATCTTACCCAAACCGTAGGCATACCACTATTATTGACCCAATTAATTTGGGGATGCCCTACCGTCCGAGTGAATTTTCTAAGGAGAGGCGGAAATGGGAAAAGAGACCCTTCATCCCCGAACCAGGGTGGATATTGTATGGACCGAGGGATAGGGAAAAGGCGGTTAACGTTAAGGAAGGACCAACCCCCAGGGTCTTTTCGAAACGAGGGGGCCTTGTTGGAGTATGTGTCCTCAACAATAGTGCGATCACATGTTTAAATCTCAATAACAAGAATACAAAGGGGTGATAAATATTATAGTCAACTGTTCCACATTAATCGGTAATGATTGGCTTACTAAAGTTTGACGTTAATGTCGTATGACGGTGGTGATCAGTTGACCCCTTCAGGTCACACCGAAAGGACGTTTCCCTAATCATGAAAGTTAATTAATTGTATAACGATACAGATTAATTAATTCCTTGTATTGAACGAGTTCAAATTATATATGAGAATTATGTCTTATTGTAATATGATTAAATACGATACATATTGGTAATTAAATGTTGTATTACCAAAATTGAATAATGTTTATGAAACATTAGAGATGAGAATGATTGGTTAATTATAATTACAATAAGTTGTAGATTATATGTGAGATGACCCATTTTGCATACAAATAATTAAAAATTATTACTTAAAATGTTAAGTGTAATTTATTTGTTATAAGATTTTATTTAATTAGTTAAATATACTATTATAAGCATAATTACATGTAACTTGTCACATGTCACACATATGAGAAATGACAAAATGTTAAAATTAAAAAGAAAGTCCATTTTAGCTCATGGGGCCGGTTTTGGTGATGTGAATTAGGGTGGTAATTAGTTTAATATTTAATTAGATAAACAACATAATTACACTCTAAGAAATATATCCTACCCTAGTGACTTGGGTAAGAGAAAAAGCAAGCATGCTTGTCCCCTTCCCAAACTCTATACCGTCGGGCCCCATATATTATCATAATAGATGAGAATAAGTTCTCATTTTCTAATTCATTCATGCACGTGCTTCATTACTACTTATCTCTCTAACATTACAACTTAAGGAAGTTGTTCAAATCAAAGTTCTCGTATATATTATCATAATATTACCAGTAGTAGTAATAACATATATGATATAAAGGGTGCCTCTTATATTATCTAGTAATATAAGATAAAAGGAGTTTTTGGGATAGTCTAGGTGTCACTAAGAGGAGTGTTTCTACACTTGAAGCTTAAGGAAGTTCATCCTTTTATCATCTTTAAGCTCAAGAACAAGAGTAAGAAGGAGTCTTACTCTTGTGCCTTACTCTTGTGCCCATTTCGTTCATAATCAATGTGAGGAACTAATTTATTCTTCTTTCATTGTTATTTTGTTTTGCATGTATAAGATCCATTTATTTTAATTAGTAAACTAAATTAATACATTATTAGAAATGTCTAATAATGGGTTTTTGAAACAAACATGCCTACTTTAGGCAATCCCGAGGCCCATTTCTCGACCTTTGATGCGGGTTAGTCTTCTCACTATATGGAGACCGAGACCCATCACCATACTCCTCCCCGTGACCCCCCTCAAGTGTCCCTCATGTATCATTCACCCTTGTTTGACTATTTTCATGATTTAGGCATCCCCCAATCTAAGGAACCTGCCGATTTTCACTACCAACCAAAACCTCAGCACAACAATTTCGTGCACTCAGACACGTTCCAATATCAATGGAATGAAATGTTCGGGTACATGAGGGAGACCCTCGATATCTCCCGCGAGGCCCGATATATCTCTATAGGTAATCGGGCTTACAGGACTGAGACCAAGAGAATTTTGCTCGACAACCAACGATTGCTAAATGCTTCCCAAGCCTACAACGAGGAGACACGTAACTTGACATTGACGTCTCTCCTCTACCATAGGCAAAATACCGAGAAAATTCTTCATTTCACCCGCAGGCAAGCCAACATGGTAAGCCGACTAGAGCAGCTTAGGCTTCAGAGTCCATATGCCCGTCAACACCATTCTGACCAACCACCTCCTGACCCTTACCAGTAGAGGGGGTGCGGTGTTGATGGTATGTGGTACCTGACTGTTTATTCTTCTCCTTTATGTTTTTCATTTTCTAGTCGCCGATCTTAATTTGGCTATCTTTGTGCTTTGTGTGGTTGTGGTAGTGATTATCTGTTTAATATTTTTTGTAAATTAGGTTCTTTGTTTGTTACCCCCATTCCCCATTATTGAAGTTTCCCCTCGTTTGAGTATAGTTGGTGTAGTTATTTGGCACCTTGTGCACTTTTGCCGACTATTTTTCTTATTGAGAAGCTTTTCGGGTGTCTCTCCCGCTCCCAATTCACAAAATCCAAATTTTACCCCCATTAATCCAATTCCCTAAATCCAAATGCGAGTTAATTTAAATTAGCTCTCTTTTCATTTCAATAAACAAACTTGCATTCATGTAGTTAGTTTGCATTTAGTTTAGATTCATTTCATTTTCGCATTGTCATTTACATACTCTTGCTATCAAAAACTCAAAAACATGTTGTTTCATTTTTCAAAAATCAAAAACTCAAAAACATGTTCTTTCAGTTTTCAAAAATCTAAAACTCAAATACATGTTCTTTTATTTTGCTCATTCCCCTCCTACATTTGGACATTGAGGACAAGGTCCGGTCTAAGTGTGGGAAGGGAAATATCCTTTGTGCATATTAGTCGAGTATCTAAAACAAAACAAAAAAATTGAAAAATCTTCAAAACCAAAAATATTGCATTGTATATATATGTTGTTTTTCTAACAAGTGATGTAGGCACACATGGAGCATTCGAAACAATAGGAGAATAGAAGACTGCTTGGTATACTCTTTCCAACTCTTTTCTCTTTTTTCGCTCTTTTCTTTTATTTTGATTAATATTGAGGAGGACGGAAATTGTTGATGAGGATGTTCCCTTTGGACCTTGTTGTGTGTTGCTTATGTGCTGCTAGTTTAGACAACTGTTGCATATCTACTTAATTGTTGTTAGAGATTAGAATTGCATTTCGTCACTTGTGAATATTTGTTTGTTATTTTAATTCCGTTTGCATTGAGTTTGTACATATTTTGAAAAAAATGTGGTCTAGGAAGGGAACATGATACCTCAATGATAATTTTGTCTTAACTGTGTCTTGCCCCTTATAGTGGCTTGCACCATGTGACCTCCTAGTTAGACACCCGTGGAGCAAGGCTTGATCGAAGGATCTTGGACCACCTTGTGATACCAAGTAGACCGTAGGCTATACCTAGACTTCGAAATAGCTACTTACATGTGAGATTTAGCGTTTTCTTTAGGCCGGTGCATTTATACCTGGTCTCCATAGGTTGTGAGTAGGCTCCTTGCGTGGCATGTCACATCCCAGGCACAAGTGTGTCGTCTTTTCCCTTAGATCATGAGATGTATGTTTTATGTGCATACTTTGAAACAAACTCGTTGCTTATAATTTTTGAGCCTCACATTGCCAAATAAACCTAATTTTCGACCCTTTAGATTAGGACTGTTTTATTTGCACCCCCTTTGAGCCTTAGCATTTCTTTTGGCATAACTACAATAACAACTACATCACATAAACGACCTTCCTTGATCAAGAAGTTGTCACTCTGTTTTTGGTGTTTGAAAGGGGAATTCAAGTCATAATTGGTGAACTCAAGCTAAGCTCATTTGAGTCGAAAATAAAGGTTTCATTTTGATTTTGAAATTCGAATAAAGAGGTTTTATAAAAGCAAAAAAAATGGAAAAGAAGGAAAAATGCAAAACAACAAAAATCACTTTATGTATTTATTTATTTTATGTTTAGTATGAGAAAACGTCGAGCAACACTCCTTATCCATCATTAAGTGAGTAGAAAAAGACGTTGCGTAATAAATGGGGTCTTGATGTTTGTCTAAGTGAGTCGGACTTTCAAGTTTGATATTTATCACTTGTGGTAATAATTTGGGAAAAATGAAATTTTGACGAATTCTTGATATGAAACTCCACATCTCCATAATGGTGCTTGCACCATTCCCGTTTCGACCCATTACTTAGCCCCGTTACAACCCTTGTTTCATTTTATGTACATTCCCATTTTTACATCTCATATGTAATCATATAGGAGATGATTCCACATTAGATTGCGGGCAAGCCTCATAAGTCGAGTAGTTGAGTGATTTTGGTTACTTTTTGTCACAAAAATCGCTCGTTCTTAAAATGAGTGACGAGTGATAATCGTGAGGAAGTCGGTAGTCTAAGTCCTTTTAGTCATGGGTCACATTTGGTCGAATCTTCAGTTGTGTCATGTTGATCCTATGCGGTTAGCTTTGCTTCCCACTTTCCCGCCTTTGAATTCGTTTTATTGGCATTTGGTGGTCACGTTTGGGTTGCTTGAGCCATAATTAGGGGGTTGACACCTCGTTAAGATTCTGAGACGGTATCTCCCACCCTAGACCTTTAATTGTTTTTCAACCAAAACCTTATCGCTTAGATGAGGAAATTGGTCGTTCTTTTTATTTATGCATCTTCTATGTTGATTACGTGCTTAATTTTGGATGTATCCTAATTTTCCGCAAGCCCTCACTTGCCTTGCGAGGAAATACATACCTCATTGTATTTCGTTGTGAGTTGAAGGGACGTAGGAGGCCCATTAATTGCCTTCCCTCGGATTTCAATAGTTACTTAGTTCGGTCATAGAAGGATCACATTATTGCTAACTTACTCGAGGACGAGTAACGTTCAAGTGTGGGGAGATTTGATAGTCTCTCTTCACCCCTTTTTTAAGTCATTTTGACCATCATTTGTACCTATAGAACTTATAATTATTGCCATTTTACTTAGTTTTTATAGTAGTCCCGTCATAATTCGGATATAGCATCCTTTTTGTAATTCGGAATATATTCCCGTTCACTTACACGTAAAGTTGTAGGTACAATTGTGGGAAAAATATCCGTATATTTCACCTCTAAATTTCAGGATTATAACAAAATTATAAGATACGAAATAACGAGTCATATATGAAAATAACAATATGAATAAGAGATAAAAATCAACCTTTGGTCCTTGCAAATTGGCTTAAGAACAATATCAAAAGTATGATATCTCCTACTAGTTGCACCCAAAATGCTCCTTGATATGCCTGAATCGTGCTAGAACGATTATACAAAATTACCGCTAATTTTATGTGAGGTTTGATGATAGATCTAGAGAGAAAAATTGAGAGAAAAATCACCCTAGGTTTGATATTTGTGCCGTCACTTTTTTTCCATCAAAAACCCTAGGTATTTTTCTTTTTTATTCTCTCCTAATCATACTAACTAGGTTTTCCTAAAATAAGAAATTGCAATTAGGATACTATCCAAACCCATTTGGACCGAGTAGATATATCCATTTATTGCTTCATATTTTTCGGTCACACCTAGTAAATAACATCCATTGTATTATTATAATTATCGTCACTAATATCGTCATCTTATTAATAAGTCCACTCAACCTTTTGCAGTCGATTTATTAATACATGTCTGACAATATTTACAATAATTATTACGAGTAATACATTTGCTTAATTAAATATAACGGTTTATATTTAATCACGAATTAACTGATTAGTTCGTTTAAGCTAACATTATTTACATTAATTAAATATAACAGTTTATATTCAATTTACGAATTAACAGTTTAATCCGTCTATCATCATCATTTTTGACTAACCTTTTAGTCAAATACATCGACTAACCTTTTAGTCGTATAAGGCATCAATATGACTATATTATTCATATAATCACATCTCTCAGACACATCCTATAGGTGTGTGTAACACCCGGAAATGTACCCTATTTTTCTAGTAGAAATATTTTACGAAATCTTTTCAGTAATTTTAAGTTTTAATTTAATTTTAAGTTCCGAGTCGAATTTAGAATTTCCGAGTTCGTATTTGGAATTTCTGCGAGATTCCATGAAAATCCCGTCTTAAGAGTTTGACTTTTCTTGACTTTTGAGTCGTCTTTGACTTTTCTTGACTTTTGAGTCGGGTTTGACTTTCTCGACTTTGAAACCGTCTTTGACTTTTTCCTTCATAACTCACACTACTCCCTCCCTTAACCTAATTTTTCATTCATCACAAAATCAAACACAAAACCCTTCCTTCTTCCTTAAGAAACTTTCCCTCTTTGAATATCGATCTTTGATTCGTCGTAACTTCTTCGTTACTTGATAGAATTTACGTAAGTTTATCTTATTCTTCCTCCCGTACCTTCCTCTATCCATATTGGTAATAAAATTACCGTCTTTCTCGCTTTTTAAATAATCCGTCTTTCTCAAGATGAATTTTATTCATCTTTTACGATCTATATGTAGGTGGTGACCTCCAAGATCCCGACAAAGACTATTACCTTATTGAAGAGGAGCTTGACGATTAGTAGAGACGCTTAAAGGTAACGGTGAAGGGTTACTCGGTATCACTTACGTGTTTTACATGTTTATATGCTAGAAATCGTATTTAGAATGCGATTAGGAAGACTAGAAATCATGCTATGATTAATGAATGTTGTTATATGATGATTATGGGTGATATATATTGATTGTTGATGATTATTAGAATTGATTTATGAGAATTGAAATGGATTGAATATGTAAAGGAAGCTCACGGATGAAGGAGTGTTCCTGGCCGGTCGACCGGCCGCCGGTCTGCCAACCGGCTGGAAACACATCAGTAACAATGTTGAAGTCTTATGTGAAATTTGTATAGGGGCTCTGAGCCGGTCGACCGGCCGCCGGTCCATCGACCGGCCTGGACCACCTCAGTAGTGATGTTTGGATTGTTGGTAGTGTGCTCTGTGCCGGCCCACCGGCCGCCGGTCCACAGACCGGCCTGGAGCACATTTCTCTGTTTTCTATGATTTTTGGTTTTGCCTTGTGTTCTGAGCCGGCCCACCGGCCGCCTCCCTCCTGACCGGCCTGGAACACGGCTGTGTTCTCTTCATATAATTTCTAAAACTCGTAATTTATAATAGTTCGCATGATCCGTTTATCGTATAATTTTACGTAACGACTTGTAATATTCATGTTTTGGATATATGATATTCTATTCGCTTGTATCACATGTTTCGTGACGGTTTTCGATATATCCCTCTTTCGAGTCGATTTTACATATGTTATGAATTGAGCACTAATGATCATGTGCTTTGAACTCTCATTTCCCGGCTACACCTTATACTCGTTAGACTGGAATGTCGGGGCGATGGGGTGTATCCTTGATGCTTGTATGCATGTTTAGTGGGGATATGACGACGTTGTTAGGAGGTGAACGCAATGCGTTGATCGACCCGGCCGTCAAATGTTGTATACTTGCGAGGTGGTGTTATTGCATGTAGCGTACTAGCTTGACTTTTGACTATAGATCTCTCTCCGCCTCTTTCGTGAATTGATCTACCGAATTTGGGGTACTCGGCGTCTATGATTGACCGAGTCTTGGATGTGGAACGTCTTACCACATGTCGAATCGGAACATGTCTTATTCCGAGAGTCTGGCCAGATTTAGACTAGGATCGTATTATTATCGTCGTCCTACCGAGAGGATTAGAATCTTGTGTGTACGAAACGTCTTATCGTACATGGTTCCGGGAAACGTCTTATCCTGTGAACTTGATTGTCTAGGTCATGAGTATACGAAACGTCTTATCGTATACGGTTCCGGAAAATGTCTTATTCCGTGAGCTTCCATTGGCTTGTCTTGCTATTGTACACGATGCTAGTGCGTTTCATTTACCGTGAGAGATTGTGTTGTCATATTCGTATGATTTTGATGGTCGTTCGTAAGTTGATTTATACGTGAACATCGAGTTGGACTCTTGCATGAATTAGATGATTGACGTGGTTTATATGTCGAGTTTCTATCTTATCAAGTATATGCCGCTAACGGTGAGATGTAAGCCCTAGTGAGTATATAGTTGCCTAAGGGTGTCTTTCCCGAGTCTTTGAATAACATGATGGTTTCGGAATTGATTTCCACATGATCTTATCATTATATCTCGTATTGCCTATCTTTTCTTATCGTAACTCACATGTATATTATATATGCATGCTCTACTTTCGTATTTCCTTATATGTACGTTAAAGGTGATATGGCTGGGAGAACCCGGAGTTACTCCCCACTGACTGTGGCATTCATGTTTTTCATGGATGAACAGGTTGCTTGCTTTGGATGACTTTTTGGATATGATATTTTGGGGTTCGGGTGTGAGCTAGTGGGCGTTGTTCCTGGAAGTTCACCTCTAGACGATAGTAGCTAGTTTTGGTTAAACACTTGTTCTTTGCTAGCATTTTAAGAGACCCCGTGTCTTTATTGTATATTCCGTACTTAGTTTGTAATATTTTGACACTCCTCGTCTTATTTAACTTGCATGTATAAAAGTTTTTAAAAACTACCTATTTCCGCATTATAATTCACATGCTTGTTTGATTTATTATTCCGCATTCGCGAGGGTTGTCACAGTGTGACTTATAGGGACCAGTTGATCACCGCCATAATAAAATGACAATAACGTCAAACTTCTAGCGAGCCAACCGTTATTGATAAACGTTAATCAACTGATTATTATACAAAGCATACCCTGTGAACCTACAGAGATTTATTTATGTTATTGCACTAACTGTGAAGGACACTGGCTCCAACAACAATGCATAAAGACTCGGCGGGAGAGTGATTAAGGCGGAAGCGGCTTTATGGACGAAGCAGGCACTCTTGAAGCTACATTGACGTCGGGCAAAATTTCACTCGGTCGGGTGAAATTTTACCCGACCGGGTGAAATTTCATTCGTCGTATTTCAAGACTTTTGGTTCATTTTTAGATTGTTACCTGATGCGTGCATTTTGTATAGACCTTTGAGGCCATATTTGCACGCATTTCCAGGCTTATTTAGTAGTGTTTTACTACAAATGTCCCCCGAATAGTCTACTTTGATTTGTTTTGTGATATTTGCATATATGGACCAGAATGACGGAAAACTAGCTATTTTGTAGCTCCTCAAGCATGCATAAGTGAGTCGGAAAGGAATCTTGGTGTCTCGGAATGCATGAAGTCGTGTTAAAGGAATGGAAGAACGAAATCCATGAGCAAAACACTCGTTCGAGGTGTAAAAAGCCTTCGATCGACTATTTTATTACTTAGAAGACCTCGATCGAGCATTGTTCTGCTCGATCGAGCTGCTGGCCTTGGAAGGTTTACTCGATCGACCACTATGGTGAGTCGATCGAGTGTTCCTGTCTCAAACTTTCCTCGATCGAGTACTTTTGACAACAAATTCTGCTCGATCGAGAGGTTACATGCTGATGGGCTTCGCGAGATAGTGTGTTAAGCAATAGACGCCTTGTAACTTGTTATTTTTGATTTTACTTAAGGGTGAAAAAACGAGAAGAATAAACAGAACTTCTGACCTTAGACTTTATCTTTCACTTTTTATTCTGGATCTGAATTTGAGGACTTCTTCCGACTTTCTTCTTCTTTCAAATTCGGGTATTATTGTTCTTGAATTCAATTAGCTATTTCTCTATGTCTTTTTGTTTCTTATTTATTATTGTTGTTGTTCTTCTTTCAATGATGCGTAGCTAATTCCTTTGCTAGGATTTAGGGGAACCGTGGCTTAGGTAAGATGAATTGATTAGTAATCTTTAAATTAGGTTTGGATGCAATCATTACATTTAATAGCCTTTAGTTGTTTGAGTCGGCGCAATCAATTGATTGACTTGATACCCCCTTGACCTAGATCGAGAGATTGGAAAAGGACAGGTCAGTGATGAACATTGGGATTATGCTAATGAGGGCGAGAGCTAAGTTAGTATATCTTAGGGCGAATAGCGGACCGAAAGGACCTTTTCACTACCCACAAACCTGTTTAGACTTTACTTTGATTTTAATCCTGACCCTAGATGCCATGGGGAACCGACGATCCTAGTTCTTCTCTTATCTGTTATTTCACTCTTTATTTCTCTTCCCCTTTTCTCTTGTAATGTTAGAAAATCAATTAAACAAAACCCCCAATTCCGATACTTTGACAGACTTAGCAAGTTATAGGATTCCCTCTCTCTGTGGATTCGACACCCGACTGCCTCTACTGCATTTTGTTGAGACCGTTAGGTTTTATCTTTGATAGGGTTACGACAACCGTATCAAATTTTGGCGCCATTGCCGGGGAGACGGTGTAATTTTGTAGCTTTCTTTAGTTTGTCTTTGGTCTCAAGGGATTTATTCCTTGAGGCTACTCTCATATTTGAGTTAGTGTTTAGTATTTGCAGGTATAAATCCTAAAAGAGGACCATTTGAACCTGCTGCTGCTGTAATTTTTCTGCAGGATGCCTAAGATTGCGAGTCATTCTGAGCCCAGTGCTGAGATTCTACCTAGGGGAACTACTCTCCCTCTTGCTGATGCGGGTACCTTCACAATACATCCGTCTTACTACAGTTTAGTGGAGCGGAATTTTTTCGGGGGTATGGTAGATGAAGACCCAGCTAGGCATGTAGAGGTATTTACAGACTATTGTTCCGCCATTCCTGTAGTTGCTGGTGTGACGCAAGACAAGGTAAAGGAATTCCTTTTTCCTTTTTCCTTGACTGATGATGCTAAGGATTGGTGGAGAGATTTAGATAGGAAGGCTGCTGGGGTTAAAGATTGGAGTTCGTTAGCTCTAGCCTTCTATAGACGGTATTTTCCTCCTCAGCGAACCAATATGCTGCGCAGCCAGATCACGAATTTTACTCAATCTACTACTGAAGACTTGAGTGTAGCATGGGCCAGGTTCAAGAAGCTAGTTCACTTAGTTCCGCATCACGGGTTTGAGCAATGGTTTTTGTGCAACCAATTTTACAATGGGTTGCTTTATGAGCAAAGAATGGTTCTGGATGCTGCTGCACGAGGGAGATTTCAGGCTAATATGGAGGATGATGAAGGGTGGCAACTTATTGAAAATATGGCCATCCATTCTGCTAGCTACGGTAATCCTAGAGCGGAAAGAAGGAGAGCCATTGTTGTTGAAGAAGTTCATGTGGTAGATACGGGGAATTTAGGTGAAATACACCAAGTTCAAGCTATTGAGATGGTTTGTGGTAGATGTGGTGATGAAGGACACGATCCTATTACTTGTTTGGCTGATTCCGTAAGGGTTATTGCTTATAGGAAATTCAAGCATGGGGTTTCTTTTTCCGAGTTATATGCCGAGTTAACTGCTGCAAAATCTCAACCACCCGTAGATGAAGGCAAGGTACTCATTACCCAAGCCGAATATGAAGATCTCAAGGCCACTATCAATGCGCAAAAGCTTGAGCAACAATCTAGTGCGGATACCCTCCGGAAACTGCTCGACAGATACAATTCACTCCTCCCAAACAATGACCCAGTCAATGCCATAAATCTGAGAAGTGGACGTGCTTATGACGGTCATGTACACGTCCCTGAAAGCACACATACCGAGGTCGATGATGTCTCGGACGAATTAATTGAAGATGTGCAAAGAAGTGATCGATCGACTGAGAACAACTATCGATCGAAGCGTTTTGCTAAGGAAACTACTCGATCGAGTAAACCCACCTCTCGATCGAGTAGTCCTGCTGAAGAAAGTCCTCGATCGAGTAGTATACCTACTCGATCGAGTAACCTGGTCATAGGAGATCCTCGATCGAGTAGCCCTTCCACTCGATCGAAGGGAAATGAGGAAGGAATCACTCGATCGAGTGAACTGAAGTCTCGATCGAGTGAATGTCAGACATCAGGCACGGAAATTGAGGTTGTGTGTGATGAAGTACCCTCCCCTGCTGCGAAGGTACCGAGTAAAGAAAAAATTGGGGACCCGCTTCCGGTGGTCAGAGTCCCATACCCAGGTCGTCTGCGCGATTCAAAGACGGAGAAACAGTTCAGCAAATTTGTAGACATGGTTAAAAACATTCAGGTAGCTGTACCTTTTGCCGAGCTAATCACTTAAGTACCCCTTTACGCCAAATTTATGAAAGACATTGTTACGCGTAAGAAGGCACTTGAGGATTTCGCTACTGTCGCTTTTATGGAAGAGTCTAGTAGTTTAATTCTGAATAAGTCTCCCCCTAAATTAAAGGATCCGGGTAGTTTCTTTATTACTTGTGTTATAGGAGATGTCGTGATAGATAAGGCACTATGTGATCTTGGAGCTAGTGTAAGTGTCATGCCTTATTCTATCTGTCGTAAGCTTAACATGGGTCGTCTGAAAACGACCAATATCACCCTGCAGATGGCTGATAGATCTGTTAGGAGGCCCTTAGGTGTCCTAGAAGACGTGCCCGTTAAGGTGGGCAAGTTTTTTATTCCTGTTGACTTCATAGTCTTAGACATTGCTGAGGATACCCGTACCCAAATTATTTTGGGTAGGCCGTTTTTGTGTACTGCTGGGGCCATTATAGATGTTAAACTCGGGCGTTTAACTCTGGCTACAGGGGATGATATACTTTCGTTCAGTTTACCTGACACTTTATCTAGACCAATGATAGAGGATACTTGCTTTTCTATTGATATCATTGATGAGTTCACTTATGAGTTTTGGCCGGATTCCTTGATAAAGGATCCGTTGGAGTCTTTGACTTTGTTAGATGAGTGTGCAGAATATTCTGATGACGATGACGCCGTGCTGAAATTGCTTGGAGCTAGTGCAGATGAGGTAGAATTGACTGACGCAGAGGAAGAACAGTTGGGACACTTGGGTTATGCCTTGTGTTCCGTCGAGGTAAAGGTTCCCGAGCGTAAGCCTCTTCCAACTCACCTTAAATATGCTTTTCTTCATAATACTGAGCAATTTCCAGTTATTGTTAGTTCCAAACTGAATGAGGAACAGCTGACCGCTTTGTTAGCTGTACTCAAGAGGAACATGAAAGCAATGGGCTATTCACTGGATGACATCAAGGGCATCAGCCCTGATGTCTGTATGCACAGGATTGAGCTGGAAGAAGGTCACAAACCTTGCAGACAGGGTCAGCGGAAGCTGAACCCGAAGATGGAGGAGGTTGTGATGACCGAGGTGATGAAACTACTCGATGCAGGTATTATTTATTCAGTTGGTCACTCCAAATGGGTAAGCCCAGTTCAGGTCGTACCCAAGAAAGGAGGTACTACAGTTGTCAAAAATGAAAAGAATGAATTGATACCTACTCGACTAGTAACTGGGTGGCAGATGTGTATAGACTATAGGCAGTTAAATGCCGCCACCAAGAAAGATCATTTCCCCCTTCCTTTCATTGATCAGATGATAGAAAGTTTAGCTTCTCATGAGTTTTTCTGTTATCTGGACGGGTACTCAGGGTTCTTTCAGATCCCTATTCATCCAGATGATCAGGAAAAGACTACTTTTACTTGTCCTAAGGGTGTTTTTCCTTATCGTAGAATGCCTTTTGGTTTGTGTAATGCCACTACTACCTTTCGGAGGTGCATGATGGGGATATTTTCTGAGTATATAGAGTCTATCATGGAAGTCTTTATGGATGACTTCAGTGTCTATGGGAATGATTTTGATAAATGTTTAGCTAACCTTGATAAATTTTTGCAGCTTTGTATCGAGGTTAATCTGGTGATAAACTAGGAGAAGTGCCATTTCATGGTCAATGAGGGAGTAGTCCTTGGGCACTTGGTTTCGAATAAGGGTATTGAGGTAGACAGAGCAAAGGTGCAAGTGATTCAGCAATTACCCCCTCCTATTAACGTTAAGGGGGTGAGGAGTTTCCTTGGTCACGCCGGTTTTTATCGCCGGTTCATCAAGGACTTCTCTAAGATTACTAAACCACTTACACAGTTGCTATTAAAAGATGCTCCTTTTGACTTTACTGATGATTGTCTTTCTGCTTTTAACACTTTGAAACAGGCTTTGGTCTCTACACCCATCATTCAGCCTCCTGATTGGACGCTGCCGTTTGAGATTATGTGCGATGCAAGCGATTACGCACTAGGAGCGGTGCTCGGCCAGCGGAAAGACAAAGCTTTGAATGCTATTTACTATGCGAGCCGAACTCTGGATGAGGCTCAAGTGAAATATGCTACCACTGAGAAGGAGCTTTTAGCTGTAGTTTATGCGCTTGATAAATTTAGATCATACATGTTGGGTTCTAAAGTTATTGTTTTTACAGATCATGCAGCGCTAAAACACCTTCTAAATAAGAAGGAAGCTAAACCCAGATTGCTAAGGTGGATACTCCTTCTCTAGGAATTTGATCTGTAAATCAGGGACAAGAAAGGCGCTGAGAATGTTGTAGCGGATCATCTTTCGCGTTTGACGCGACAAGAGGGGGAGGATTCTCTTCCCATTAATGATTCGTTAGCTGATGATACTTTATGCACTGTTTATTCTATAAAATCTAAAGATGGTGTTGAAACTTGGTTTGCAGATTATGCCAATCACATTGTCAGCCAGAAGCTGCCACCTGATATGTCCTATCAGCAGCAGAAGAAATTTCTACATGATGTGCGGGATTATTTCTGGGATGATCCATACTTGTTTAAGTCATGCGCAGACGGTCTCTTCAGACGGTGTATTCCACAGTGGGAGATCAAAGATATCCTAGAAGGTTGTCATTCTGCTCCTTGTGGAGGTCACCACGGTCCATCGCGCACCGTGGCTAAGGTATTACAGTCTGGTTTCTATTGGCCGACTCTCTTTGCTGACACTAAAGTTTTTGTTGCTAGCTGTGATGCTTGCCAGCGGACAGGAAACATATCAAAGAGACATGAGATGCCCCAAAACGGCATTTTAGAGGTCGAGATTTTCGATGTCTGGGGCATTGATTATCAAGGACCATTCCCGTCGAGTCTTGGTAACAGGTATATTCTGGTAGATGTAGATTATTTGTCTAAATGGGTAGAAGCGATTGCTACTCCCAACTGTGATGCCAAGACCGTGGTTAAGCTGTTTTGCAAGACCATTTTCCCCCGTTTTGGTGTCTCTAGGGTTGTCATTAGTGATAGGGGTATGCATTTTAGGGAACAGCAGCTAACGACCTTACTGTCTAAAGATGGTGTGAAACATCGTAGGGGTTTGGGGTATCATCCTCAAGCTAGTGGGCAGGTTGAAGTCTCTAATAGGGAACTAATGGAGATTTTAGGTAAGGTTGTGTCTAAATCACGGAAGGATTGGAGTGCCAAACCGGATGACACATTATGGGCCTACAGGACCGCATTTAAGACACCTATCGGTGCTTCACCGTATCGATTAGTGTATGGGAAGTCCTGTCATTTACCTGTTGAGCTAGAACATAAAGCCTGGTGGGCAGTCCGCCAACTTAATTATGATGCTAACTTGTGTGGTGAGAAACGTTTGTTGCAGCTAGATGCACTAGAGGAATTCCGTCTGAATGCCTATGATAGCTCGCGTATTTACAAAGAAAAGACCAAACGTTGGCACGACAAGAGAATCATACCTCGTGAGTTCCAAGTCGGGCAGAAGGTGTTGCTATTCAATGCCCGACTGCGTTTATTCCCTGGTAAGCTGAAATCCAGGTGGAGCGGTCCGTACACAGTAACTGCTGTTACTCAGTTTGGATCCGTTGAGATAGAAGACTCCGAGGGTAACCGGCTTAAGGTTAATGGGCATCATGTGAAACATTACTATGGAGCTGACAGTGTCGTGGGTCGCGTCGAAGTGCTCTTCTTCGACGGAGACGAGGAGCTTGATGATTGAAGCTCATGGGTTGTGCGGGACCGTATAAACCTGCGCTTATCGGGAGGCAACCCGATCTATTGTTTTGTTGTACCGTATTCAAAACTTTTTAGTAGTTTATTTCTGTTTTACTGTTCAAACAATTCCAATTGCGTAATTTCTTGCTTCTCGCAGTTTTGGCGTCACTTACTCTGAAATTTTTGTTCGATCGAGTAGCCTTTCCGGTCGATCGAACACTAAAGCCCCTCGATCGAGCACTCTGGGTGCTCGATCGAGTACTTCTGCGAAGAAACCTCTCGATCGAGCTGTTTTCCACTCGAACGAGAAGGATCCATCTCGTTTCCACTCGATCGAGTAGTGTTCTACTCATCGAGTCCCTGGAGCACCTCCTTTCGGTTCGGTTTGGGGAAGTCGGTTATACGCGCGTTCCTGTAAGTTTCCGACTCTCTCTAGTTTGCAATTCTTTTACTTTACTTTGTACAATGGGGACATTGTACGGTTTGGTTTGGGGAGGTTTTGCATCCATATCGTGTCTGCATTTCGCTTTTACTGCATTTTCGTATGCATTGTTAATCACTCATAAAATTCCAAAAATTTCAAAAATTTTCATGTTTATTTTTGCATTTTAGTCGAGTCGGAACAATTCTCTCCTACCCTTCATCTAGTCTCGACTTAAGCCTTGCACAGCTAATATCTCTTGCATAGTCATTTGCTTGTTAATCGATGCTGAACGAATAGACTTGACCTGACATGTTGGCAACCTACTTACATATTCTGAGGATTAGAGCTCTTAAACTGGTGACATCTATGACCAGTTCATATAGGATTGTGAGTAGTTACTCCCTCGTGTCATCGCATTGCATGTATATGAAATTTGATTCTTATTGCCTGCACGTACGGGTTCGTGGTCGGTATCACATGTTTGGAGAATGCTTGCAATTTCCCTTTTCTCATTACCCATTTAACTCCATATTCAGCCAAAACTGCCAGTTGACCCACAATCTACATCCTAAATTTAGCCTACCTTGCGTCGAGCTAGCCTAGTGTTGGTTGTTGAGGTATTTACTTCATTTTATCAGTTTGGTTTGCATCCTTGCCACGGAGTTGGTATCTGAAGAATTTGGGAATCGAAGATGAAATTGTTTCCGTGGAAATGTTAGCTGAATATTTTGAAATGAAAAGAGAAAAATAATAAAGAAAAAGAAAAAGAAAACGGTCTCTATTCCCATGCTTTCTTCATATCATATGGGGATTCAGCAAGAGCTGAATAAGCCAACTAGTTTCGTTTCCGCTCCATCCTTTTGGTTCTAGTGAGTTGTCGGCCGAATCATGGCCGTGTACTTCATTATGAGATAAGAAGACGGATTTTGTTATTTGATTAAGATCAGGTAGCTAGCTTGACGCTTTACCTTCTCTATTCCATTATTGTTTAGCCCCTTCTTACCCATAACCTCACTTATCCAAATGTTGCGAGTATTAGGCGTGTGATAGTCCTTGAATGGTGGTTGTGCGTGTGTATGGTAACTGAATCTTTTATCATGTTAGTTGGCATTGCATGAACGCGACGGTCGTAGTTAGGTGAGCGACTATTTTCTACTTCTCTCTCTTGCACATAACATGCTTACCCTTTGCTTTGCTGAGAGAAGAGTGACCCGTGAGAGTCCGACATTGATGGTCTAGCAAGGTCGACGGTTCAGTTCGTTTGCATTTGATATCATTGCTGAGTTTGACTGTTGCATTAAATTGGTTCAAGCGAGCGATTTGCAGTAGTTTGGAGTCCATTTGTTCCATTTATTTGTTCGCATCCTTTTTGCTTGAGGACAAGCAAAGGTTTGGTTTGGAGAAGTTTGATGCGTGCATTTTGTATAGACCTTTTAGGCCATATTTGCACGCATTTCCATGCTTATTTAGTAGTGTTTTACTACAAATGTCCCCCGAATAGTCTACTTTGGTTTGTTTTGTAATATTTGCAGATATGGACCAGAATGACGAAAAACTAGCTATTTTGTAGCTCCTCAAGCATGCATAAGTGAGTCGGAAAGGAATCTTGGTGTCTCGGAATGCATGAAGTCGTGTTAAAGGAATGGAAGAACGAAATCCATGAGCAAAACACTCGTTCGAGGTATAAAAGCCTTCGATCGACTATTTTATTACTTAGAAGACCTCGATCGAGCATTGTTCTGCTCGATCGAGCTGCTGGCCTTGGAAGTTTTACTCGATCGACCACTATGGTCAGTCGATCGAGTGTTCCTGTCTCAAACTTTCCTCGATCGAGTACTTTTGACAGCACATTCTGCTCGATCGAGAGGTTACATGCTGATGGGCTTCGCGAGATAGTGTATTAAGCAATAGACGCCTTGTAATTTGTTATTTTTCATTTTACTTAAGGGTGAAAGACGAGAATAATAGGGAGAACTTCTTACCCTAGACTTGATCTTTCACTTGGATTCTGGATCTGAATTTGAGGACTTTTTCCGACTTTCTTCTTCTTTCAATTTCGGGTATTATTGTTCTTGAATTCAATTAGCTATTTCTCCATGTCTTTTTGTTTCTTATTTATTATTATTGTTGTTCTTCGTTCAATTATGCGTAGCTAATTCCTTTGCTAGGATTTAGGGGAACCTTGGCTTAGGTAAGATGAATTGATTAGTAATCTTTAAATTAGGTTTGGATGCAATCATCACATTTAATAGCTTTTAATTGTTTGAGTCGACGCAATCAATTGACTGACTTGATACCCCCTTGACCTAGATCGAGAGATTGGAAAAGGACAGATCAGTGATGAACATTAGGATTATGCTAATGAGGGCGAGAGCTAAGTTAATTAGTATATTTTAGGGCGAATAGCGGACCGGAAGGACCTTTTCACTACCCACAAACCTGTTTAGACTTTACTTTGATTTTAATCCTGACCCTATATGCCATGGGGAACCGACGATCCTAGTTCTTCTCCTATATGTTATTTCACTCTTTATATCTCTTCCCCTTTTCTCTTGTAGTGTTAGAAAATCAATCAAACAAAACCCCCAATTCCGATACTTTGACAGACTTAGCAAGTTATAGGATTCCCTCTCTCTGTGGATTCGACACCCGACTGCCTCTACTGCATTTTGTTGAGAACGTTAGGTTTTATCTTTGATAGGATTGCGACAGCCGTATCACTCCAACTGAAGTCCATATCTAATGAATTATGCAATATTGTATTTTTTAAAAATCTTGATTTATTTAGCTCTTAAAAATTTTAACACAAAATAAAGCAAAAATTTAAATAATTATGAAATACTATATTTTGTGACTATTGATTTATGTACCTCTGGCACGCGTCGTTTTGATGTGTCAAACGATATTTATAACAAGTCTAAGCACGGTGGCAAGTCAAGGTCGGTCGATAGGGACGGTGGGTATTCGATATGCAAAAGTCTAGACTAGCTATGCTCAAGGGGTGTCACGAAATAGAAGTGGATTTGAAACTAATCTAAGAACATTGAGTAAATGCAAATAAATAGGAAAGTAAGACTAAACTAAGATAATCAAATAACAAGCAATAATAAAAGGCAAGTCTGTCTTGCAAGGGAAATGTGCCAGTCCTAAGGGCAAGGAGACTAGCTCTAAGTGCTTCAAGCTAGGCTCTTCTTCCTTGTCTGATGGACTGGTATCATCTCCTAAGAGGACTTTAATGTACTCAGAATGCATCAAGAAGGACTAGGTGAAAAAACCTCAAATAGCCTTGAAGAGAGGTTCTTCATCTCAGTCAGGGACTGTTTCAACTATTCCCACTGAAAATTCCTTCTCCTCCCTCACTCTTGAGGAGGGTGAAATTCCTCAACCTGCTGGGGTTTCTGCAGTGGCTCCTGATCAGTTAGCCTGTCTTGCTGCAGGTAGTTCTCATGAGCACAGTGACAAATCAAGTTCAGTGAAGTTGCCAGGGGATAATGAAGTTGTTCCTCCTGATAAAACTATCTAATGATCATTGCCAGCTGGAACATTAAGGGCTTAATAAGCCAGTTAAACATAGTGAAGTTAGTCATTTTCTCAAAGAGAATAAAGTAGATGTCCTTGGTCTTCTTGAACATTGAGAAGGATAGAATAAGATAATGAAATCATTGTATTGTATTTTGTCCAGTAACAATTGTGTTCTATTATATTGACTATTACTAATATATATACAAGTGGATATTCTAAACTAGGAAAGAATAAAGGGGAGCAAATTATGTGCATAATTACATTGATTGTGTTGGCTTAATTAGAGGAGAGTCAACAGCTCTTTGTTTGTCTCCAACGGCTCTTTTGGAGCTGGTTAACATCCCCCCGCAAGTTGGCGTGTGGAGATCCGAGACACCCAACTTGGAAAGAAGATCTTCAAATGAGGCACGACCGAGGGCTTTGGTGAGAATATCGGCTAGTTGAGCTTTGGTGTTAACATTCGTGGGTGCAATGACGCCATTTTGTATTTCATCCTGGATGAAATGGCAATCAACCTCAATGTGTTTAGTTCTTTCGTGGAAGACCGGATTGCGAGCAATGAGTAGAGCAGATTTGTTGTCACATTGAAGCGTAATAGGAGTGGAATGAGAGATGCCGAGAGTTTGGAGGAGGCTCTTGAGCCATTTTAGTTCACAAACCGTAAAGGCGATAGCTCGGTACTCGGCTTCAGCGGATGACCGTGAGACGGTAGCTTGTTTCTTTGTTTTCCAGGATATTGGAGAGGAACCTAGGAACACAATATAAGCGGAAAGGGACCGACGACTAGTGAGGCAGGTGGCATAGTCCGCATCGCAATAAGCATTGAGTCGTAAATCACTGTCAGATCGAAGAAGAATACCCTGACCCGGAGAGTTCCTGATATAGCGAACCACATTAAGTGCAGCGGCCCAATGCTCGATTGTGGGAGCGTGCATAAATTGAGCAAGGATGTGGACGGAGTATGTCAACTCGGGATGAGTTATTGTGAGATAAACAAGACGACCGACTAGACGACGATATGGTTAGGGATCTTGCATAGGGTCGACTTTAGAGAGGGCTAGACGGTGGTTTTGTTCCATAGGGGTAGGGATAGGTTTAGTGCCTAGGAGCCCCGTTTCAGTTAAAATGTCAAGGGCGTATTTTCGTTGAGACACAAATAAGCCAGATGGATTACGGGCGATTTCAAGACCAAGAAAGTATTTTAAATTGCCGAGGTCTTTCATGTGAAAACATTGACTTAAGTAGGTTTTAAAATGAGAGATAAAATCAATATTGTTGCCACAAATGACCAAGTCATCGACGTAAACCAAGACGTGTACCTCAGTGCCTGGCCGAGAAATAGAGAATAGGGAATGATCATAAAGACATTGTGAGAACCCATATTTAAGAAGAGCGGAAGCAAGTTTGGCATACCAACATCAAGGTGCCCGTCGAAGACCATATAATGATTTACGGAGGCGACAAACCTTTCCTTTGGCCGAGGGAAGAAAACCGGAAGGGGGTTTCATATAGACATCTTCATTGAGATCCCCATGGAGATAGGTGTTATGGACGTCCATTTGATGAAGAATCCATTGTTTTGCCGCGGCAATGGCAAGAAGAGTGCGAACGGTGACGAGTTTGACGGTGGGAGCAAAAGTTTCATTATAATCGACCTGGCGATTGCCCATAACAACGAGTCTTGCCTTATAACGTTCTATTGATCCGTCCGCGTTATATTTTATTTTATAGACCCATTTGGATCCAATGGCCTTTTTGTTTGATGGTAAATCTTCAAGCGTCCATGTATTATTTTTTTCAAGAGCATCAAGTTCATGTTTCATGGCCTCACGCCATTTGGGTACCTGCACGGCATCATGAAAGAAGCTAGGCTCGTGATTTGTGGTCACGGCCGACAAAAACGCTTTATGATTAGTGGAAAACTTTGCATAATTAATGTAATGAGAAAGCGGAAAAGCTGTACCAGAAGAGGATGGGGCGGTGGTGAGAGCATTGAGCGAGGGGCGGGTTGTGGAAACGACAAAGTCCTTAAGGTTGGAGTTGGGTATTTTAAGGCGATGGCCACGACCAAGATGGGAGGGTGAAACGGTGTCTAAGTCACTAGTACCGTCCGTGGTCAGAGGAGAAAGGATGGGTATGATCGTGGGGTGTCGATAATCGGCTGGGGAGAAGACAAGGCAGTGGGAAGGGCTGCCGAGGGTGGTGTGGCTGTGGGAATGAGCGTGGTGATAGGCGTAGGTGTCGGGGAGGGCTGTAGGAGGAGGGTAGTGTTAATGTTGTGGTCAGGGATAATAGGAAGAGGCGAGTCAGAGGTATCATGAGAGCGAATGTGTTGAAAAGGAAACTTGGTTTCGACGAAGATGACATCTCTCGACTCAAAATATAACCCGGAGTCTAACTCATAAAGACGCCACCCTTTTTTATCGAAAGGGTAGCCAATAAAAACACATTTGCGACTTTTTGAAGCAAATTTGTCATGGGACCGATTTAAAGATTTTGCGTATGCTAAGCAACCAAAAATACGTAGATTTTCAAAAGGAGGAGGTTTATGAAAAAGAACTTCATAGGGACTTTTACCATGTAGAAGACGAGTCGGAGTGCGGTTTATTAGGTAAACTGCACTCAAGACACATTCTCCCCAAAAAGATACGGGTAGATGGCTTTGAAAGAGGAGAGCGCGAGCTACGTTCAAAATATGGCGGTGTTTACGTTCAACACGCCCATTTTGTTGAGGCGTGTCAACGTTAGAATGTTGAAAAAGAATTCCGTGAGTTTTAAAAAACGGGATTAAGGGACGAAATTCCGTACCATTGTCAGTCCGTAAAATTTTTTATTTTCTGTTCAAATTGACGTTCGATCATGGCAAAGAAATTTAATAAAGTTTGTTTCGTATCGCTTTTATTACGTAAAAGATAAACCCAAGTTGATCGGGAAAAATCGTCTACGATAGTTAAAAAATTCCGTGAGCCACAAGAAGCGGTTTTAGAATACGGACCCCAAAGGTCGCAATGTATAATATCAAAAGGAGAAGTAGCATGATTATGACTTAAATGAAAATGTTCGCGAGTTTGTTTCGCGCGTAAACAAATGTCACAAGTTTTGCTATGAAAATTATTATTTTTAGAATCATTCAAAAAAGGTAGAAAACGTGAGATGTCGGAAGAGGGGTGTCCCAACCGTTGATGCCAAAGATCCGTGAGATTTCCCGTACCAACCGTGTATGCTTGGGCCGTATTAGTCCGGGCTCCGCTAAGGTAGTAGAGCCCCTCGTGTTGCTCACCCACACCAATCGCAATCCTCGAGGTACGGTCCTGAATAAGACACAAATTATGAGAGAATTGAATGGTGAGACTAGTGTCAAGTAATAAACAAGAAACAGAAAGCAGGTTACAATGAAGATTTGCAGCATATAACACATTCCTTAAGACGAGACGAGGTGATAAACGAACATCACCTTGTTGCGTGGCAATAGTAAGGTCTCCATTGGGGAGGCCAACAGATAAAGGTGAAATTAATTGGAGATTAGAAAAATTGGAGAGGCATCCCGACATGTGATGGGAGGCTCCCGTGTCAATAATCCAAGAAGAAGAAGAGAAATTACCATTGAGGCGAGGTGTGTCCATGTCACATTTACGTGCTTGTATCAACTTACCCAACTCGTCCAAGGCACTAGGTGTGAGAGAGTTCAGATCAAGGCTGTCAAACGGGGACAGGGATGGCCGAGCAGAGGGCCCTACCGGAGCAGCAGGGGCAGGGGGTGTCGGGGTCTGAACCATGTGAGCTTTTGGTGCAGTAGAAAACCCTTGGTTGTGTCGAGTATCGCGACTGGTACTTTGAGGGTCGGGGACAAAGACAGCATTGGTCAGGTCAGAGGCATTGGGATCAAGGAAGATACGGGGACGAGGACGGTCACCCCATGTGGCGGGATATTTTCCCGTCACACGATAGCAAAATTTCAGACTATGACCCGATTTCTTACAAGCAATACAATAATATTTAGAAGGTTCAGTACGAGGTTCAGGCCCCCCTGCCCCGGACTGTCGAGATCCCTGGTGAGCACGAGCCGCATAGGCCATCATATCAGGCGTGATGTCAGTGCGATTAAGCGATAAATTACGGACTCCTTCATCTTGCAATAAACGATTGTAAATAAGATCTAAAGAGGGAAGAGGATTGATACCGATGATTTGTGATCTAGCATTAGAGAAGCGGTCATCAAGACCCATCAAAAAATCACGCACTCGTTTCTTTTCTCTACGAGCGTCAATAATAGTGAGCCAATTGCACTTACATGGATCGCAGGAACATGACTCAATAATGTCGTGCTCGAGAATAGCATCCCAGGTAGTCGTCAGCCGGCCGTAGTAATTCATGAGAGATTCGTTTGCGCCTTGACGACATGCCAATAAGTCAGCCTCTAACTGGTAAACTCGGGCTTCATTCGTCTGACAAAACCGATTTTTGATATCGGTCCAGACCAAGCGAGCCTCGGGCCTCAAAGAAATTTGTTTTCGTAATTCTGGTACAAGAGTATTATAGATCCACATCGTTACGAGAGCATTAGAGGAACACCAAGTTTCGTAATTTTTGGATGTTTCAGAGGGTTTAGATATGGAACCGTCGA
Organism: Heliosperma pusillum; assembly: GCA_022085475.1. NCBI lineage: Eukaryota > Viridiplantae > Streptophyta > Magnoliopsida > Caryophyllales > Caryophyllaceae > Heliosperma > Heliosperma pusillum. The sequence goes on from JAIUZE010016986.1 coordinate 43,462, forward strand.
TGTAGCCTAGTTTTCCTTTTGCCATGAGAGCAAGTTGGAAAGACCGAGACCATTCATCATAGTTTTTTGCCGGAAAAGACAATTGGTGTGATACTGGCCCCTGTGTGTTCCACATGAACCATAGAATAAGATTGAGTTTTTGAGGATAAAGCTATTAAAATTTTGACGAATAAATTTAAGAGGTATAAGGTTTTTTGTAACTATAACACTCATAATATTGGTAGAATCTGGATTCTTTGGAATCCTGTTACCACCAAGGTCAATATCCTTGAAGAGCACTCTCAAGTTGTTCATTTTTATATTTCTCATCTTATCACTGGTAGAAATTTTCATCTATCTGTGGTCTATGGGAGTAATAAGGCAGCTGGTAGGCAGAATCTCTGGAATTCTATGAATCTCTTCTCTAGTCAAGCTGAGCAATGGGTGGCCATGGGGGACTTCAATGTCATCAGACATCCCATGAAAAGATAAGTCAGCATCCTCCTGTTCTTTCTGAACTTATGAATTTCAATTCCTGTCTTCTGACCTGTGGGCTTGATGATATGAGTAGTACTGGTCATGACTTTACTTGGTTCAATAAACAGGATTATTCTACCAGGGTCTACTCCAAACTTGACATAATTATAGTGAATAATGAGTGGGTGCAGAAGTTTACTCAAGCCACTGCTCTCTTTTCTGATCCTGGCATATCAGATCATTGTCCAGCCCTCCTCACTTTTCATAATGATGATCTTCCTAAGAAACATTTCAAGTTTCTTAATTGCTGGGCAGATCATCAGGATTTCCCAAAAATTGTTGCTGACGCTTGGTCTAAAGACTGTACAGGCAGTTCTATGTTCAGGCCGATGAGTAAGCTCAAGGAAGTCAAGAAAAGTCTCAGACATCATCATGCTTCCCACTTTGCTAACATTAGTGAAAATGTTAAGACTAAAAGGGCAGAGCTGGCTCAGTGCTTTCAAAAGCTTCTCTCTTCTCCCCTTTCAACTACCTTAATTGATGATGAGAGGAGGATTTCTAAGGAGTTTTGGAAGCTTAAGGAGGTTGAGTTGAGGATCCTCTCCCAAAGAGCCAAAATTCATAATATCAAATATAATGATGTTGGCTCAAGGTTTTTCTTCTCTAAAATAAAAGAACGACATCAAGCTCAAATGATTGGAGACATTCGTGATATGAATGGGATTCATAGGAGTGGGCTGAATGGTGTGGGTGAAGCTTTTGTAGAGTACTACCAGCACCTGCTGGGTGCTTCTACCACTGTTTCTAACATTGATTTGGATATTCTTAAGCAAGGGAGTTTTGTGGATACTGATTATCAGATCCAGCTTACTAGGCAGATTAGTAGGGATGAAATCAAGCAAGCCCTTTTCTCTATTGATTCCAATAAAAGTCCTGGCTAGGATGGCTTCTCTTCAGGGTTTTTCAAGGCAGCTTGGGGTACTGTAGGACATGATTTCTGTCAAGCTGTTGAGGATTTCTTTCAGACTGGTTTCATGCCAAAGCAGGCTAATGTCACTCTCTTTTCTCTTATCCCTAAGAAGCCCACACCTCACTCTGTTAAAGACTTCAGGCCCATTTCTTGTTGTTCAATCATTTACAAGACAATCACTAAAATTCTTGCTAATAGATTGAAACTAGTAATGCCTAAACTTGTGGGAATGGAGCAGGCAACTTTTTTGCAGGGAAGAAGTCTTTTTGAAAATGTGATGCTTACACAAGGGTTGCTTAAAGGCTATGGTAGGAGGAATGTCACACCTAGGTGTACTCTAAAAGTGGATATTAGTAAAGCCTTTGATACACTTCAATGGAAGTTCATTCAGGACATGATGCTAGGACTTAATTTCCCTCCTCTATTTGTGAAGTGGATTATGGGGTGTGTTTCTGGCTCCTGGTTCACCATTAAAGTGAATGGGGCTCATCATGGCTTCTTTAAAGGGAAGAGTGGGGTAAGACAAGGTGACCCTATATTCCCTTATCTGTTTGTTTTAAGTATGGAGATTCTTTCCAGACATCTTAGGCTGCTATGTAAGGGTCCTAGTGTTTCTTATCATCCTAAATGTTCTAGGCTTGGTCTGACTCAATTAGTATTTGCTGATGATCTCATAAACTTCACTAGAGGAGACCTTCCTTCTGTTAAAGTTGCCACTGATGTTCTGCATAAGTTTTCCCACTGGTCTGGCCTGACTGCTAATTTTGACAAAATTGAAGTCTATTTTGGGGGTGTTGATGGGAATCTTCGTGCCCTCATTCTTGATTCTGTAGGAATGCAGGAAGGTTCTTTCCCTTTTAGGTACTTAGGCATTCCCATCAATTCAGCTAGACTGACTAGGCAGATGTATGATGGCCTTGTTACTAAAATTCACAACTTGACTAGCAATTTCTCCATCAGATATTTTTCCTATGCAGGAAAGGCTCAAGTTCTTAACTCTGTAGTGTTTGGCCTCAGCAGTTTCTAGTGCTCCAGTCTTCTCCTGCCTAAACTTGTAACTCATATTGTTGCCAAGTTGAGTAGGGATATTTTCTTGGGAAGGGCGAGAATCACAGGAAGCTTGTCTTTAAAGGATGGCAGAGTATTTGTGTTCCCTGGAATGAAGGAGGTTTTAACATTAAATCTATGGAAAGTTGGAACAAGGCTAACATGCTCAGATGGCTTTGGAAGTTAGATAATCAAACTGGTGCTATCTGGGTCCATTGGGTAGTGAAGTACTTCTTAGGCAACTGTTCTATCTGGGATTTGCAGTTGAAGGATCATATGTCTGAAAGCTTAAGGGGTATTATTAGTGTAAGGAACGACTTCATATCTCAGGCTGAAGGCAAGGTGCAGGCAAAGGCTTAAGGGGTATTCTTAACCTTTATCAAGATTTGTACACTTGATTTGATTTTCATGATATATATGAGGATGTTGGTTTATCATCGTGTTGTTGTAATTGTGTGAAATTGTGGTTATTTTCTATTGTACGTGCAGGTATGGTATGGTAATGAAATGGCAGAATGAAAACATAAATTTTCTTGCAATAAAACAGGGGTTTTGGCGACTGAAATGTTCTTTTAGCGATTGTTTTCAGTCGCCAAACCCCTTGTATTTTTACAAATAAATTCTGATATTGCGACTGATTTCAGTCGCCAATTTAGCGACTGAATGGCAGAGTAGTCCCCAAATTGGCGACTGATGTCAGTCAATAAGGCGACTGATATCAGTCGCCAATTTGGCGACTACTCTGTCTTCAGTCGCTAAATTGGGTGACTGATGTCAGTCGCCATTTTGGCAATTTGGCGACCTTTTCTTCAGTCGCCAAATTTGGCGACCGAAATTAGTCGCCCAAGTTTTATTTGGCGACTAAGGCCTGCGACTGAGCCTTGGCGACTGATTTCAGTCGCCAAATTCATTTTGGCGACTGAAATCAGTCGCTAACATCGGTCGCCTGAACGCTGTTTTCTTGTAGTGTTTATTATAAAAAAAATTTAGTTCATTAATTTGAATATTAAGCTCAAAAAAATTACAATAAAACTAAAAAAACACCACATATAAAATTTAAAAAGTAATTTATAAACTTTAAAATGCTCAAAAAAATGCACAAAAACTCAAATTTATACTAGTCTGAGATAGTACCTCAGATGTATAATCATTTTTCCCATCATAAGGGTGTAAGTTTACAAAGGTTGGTTTTATAGGGTGTAAAGATTAATTTATCCTAAAAGAAAGAGCAAATTTATAAACTTGTAAGCCTTACTGAGTTACTGTACACGTTTTGGGTCTAACCCATATTAACTACCGCCATATCCGCCACCGCTCCACAACCACCCCCGGTCACCAGCACCACCATGATTATGACAATAGCCCATACCATTATTGCCGTGAAATCTCCAACCACTTTTCACAAACACAATGTCACCGTCACCATTACCCAGGGAGCTGTCACATCGTTTTTTCTTAGAACCATCAGTAGCACAACCTAATACGATCATGGACATAATCTAGGTAGCACCAAAATGGACACGGACACGTGATACGACATCTCGTGAAATTTAGGACACGGGACACGGCATTTAAAATTAATAAAATATATATTTTATAGTTATAAATAACGTACGATTTTATATTTGTATTAGTATTTGATATTAAATGTAAATAATTGATGGTAAATTTGACTTTGACGATAATTTTTTGCCCAAAATCATCTTCTAATCAATATCTTTTAATCTTTCAATCTCTCATTCCTTCTTTATAGGTGTCCGTGTGTCCGTGTGTCCGACACGGTGTCCGACACGGGACGACTAAGTACGAGGAGTGTCCGTCCTACCTAGGACATAATTGACATAGACATGAGAGTCAAACATATGAAAAGAAGTAGACCACTAGAGTCTCCTAGTAACTTAAAACATTCACTATCTGTTCTTATATGTACAATACTACACACGACTCAGCCTCGCGAGATAAATAATGTACAACACAAAACAAGGCCAAATCGATTGAGTGCCTGGCTTACTCGATCTAGTTCGGCTTTCCATAATCGACTCTCATACACCAAATGGTTACTCGATCGAGTGACTCCGTCTTACTTGATCAAGTGTCCTAGCCAATAATTCGGGTATTACAAATTCCCCTTAAAATGAACTTATTCCCCTATATTCGCCTCAATGTCGTGTACGATGACATGAGGCTCACATCGATACCACCACACTAAGATGCGATACTAACACAATATACCAACTCGACACAACACTCACAATTCATATTTTATCATAAAACAATACCAAAATCATACTAAGGAATAACAACTAACAAAAGGGTATTCAATGCGGTAGTATTACACCCGACTCCCCTAAAACTGGGATAAGTACTAAATAATTACCTTTTCAAACAATGCCGGTACTTCACTATCATAGCTTCCTCGACATCTCACGTTGCTTCCTAGACATTAGGATTCGACCACAATACCTTGACCAACATTGTCCTCGTCCAAAAGTTCTTTGCCACTTCTTCGCATGCGAATATGCGATGAATTGAATCAATTAAATTTTTCTTTAACTGCAACTACACTTCCTCCTCTACAACGCCTTAAACAATATCATCCCAATTATATTAACAACTAGATTTCATGCCCGTGCGATACACGGGTTTACGTTAATGTCATTTTCGTAATTTTCCTATAACAGTTAACTTATAAAAATAAATTTTTGAAGTTTTAAGATTATAATAAAATATACTCCGTAATTTTTTAAAAAATAATATTGATATATTGATTCAACTTATTCTATTTTAAACATATGTTACCAACCTTATCGGGACTCAAGTTATATTTGATCTATATTATGACTCGAAAAATGATTCAAAGTACCTAAGAATTAA
>JAIUZE010016987.1:0-18662 GCA_022085475.1 Heliosperma pusillum
TCATGTCATAATCATAAGTGACTTGTGAGCATGAACAAAAGCAACCATCATCACCTTACCAACTCTATACCAACCGGCCATGTGAGGCCTAATTTGATCTATTTTGATTTTTGATATTTGTCCCACAAATACTTATTAATCATATGCTTAATTATCTTGTATAATTAAGTGTTAATTTGATCATATAACAATTATATGATACAAATAAATGAATAATATGTACTTAACATTTTAAGTAATACTTTACCATTATATCAATATATAATGGGTCCCACAATGCTTTGTTAATTTATTTTACAACTCTTTGTAAATATAATTAACTAATTACCTCTATCTCAAAACCTCAACTAATTTAGTAATTTAACGATTAATTACTAAGTTAAATCTTATTTAATCGTATTAAAATAAGATATAAATTTATTATTCAATTATCGCATAATTGAAAAATAAGTTTAATCGAATTTGAGTTCTTAACTCAATTTCTAATAATTAACCCTCGTACATATCGAATATATGTAATGTACTAATTAACTGTATCGTATACAAAGAATTAGTTACTATTTGGATTTCATCCTTTAGGTGTGACCGAAAGGGATCAGTTGATCACCGCCGTCAAACGACAATAACGTCAAACTCTAGTTAGCCAACCGTTATTGATTTACCATTAATCAACTGACTAATCCATAATAATAGTCAATAAAATTCCCAATTATTTTCCCTTAAAGAAGATTTACTATGTTACTTGTGGCGCACTATTTGTGACACCTACTCCAACAATCTCCCACTTGTCGGACACAAGTGTGCGTCACCAATTCTCTTGTCTCTTTCTCACATCTCCCACTCAACGCAAGGTGTCTTTCAGGTCGCACTTGCGATTGACAATATCTAGAGTGGTTTTCTCGATAGGGAGAGTAACTGTCTGACCGGAAAATCTACCATAGATCTCTTTCCGAGCGTGGCCACACATTTACAGCAACTTCTCCTCGAGTGGCCTAAAGATGTTTGTACCCAACGTGGGTGAACAATTCCTGTTGATTCATCTACTCTGTATGATGCAGATCACCATGATCCAGAAGATGTCTATCGGCCTCCTTTAACGGCAAGACTTAGAACATTAACCAAAACCAATCGGAAACTGCACCGACTCAGATAGACGGTCGCCAGTCAAAAGAATCGACTTATAGGAATAAGATAGAATACCCTGCCGCGACCAGGCATCAAATAATTGATTTAAGGGTTTCTACAATGTCACTGTCCGACTGAGTGTCATACAGTCTGTCTATGTAAACGATCAGTCATCTTCATGACCCCATGGTGTTGAACCAACTATCGATCGACTTACAATCTAGTCACTACGAGACGTCACCTCATTGAGTGACTAGGGACAAAATACTAAGTTCGTCCTATTCACTTGAATAGGGTCCAACAATCTATTCGGATAAACAAAGTATTAAATTTAGTCAAACTAAATAAAAGAGTTTAAAATAAAACTCGAACAATGAATGCAATTATCATATATGAAATAATTAATACAACATTCAATTATTACATATTTTTATAATCTAAAGGAATTCTGGTACACGTCTCAATCCCATTGTGACGACATGACCATCATGCTTTGCCTTTGACAAAGGCTTGGTTAAAGGATCAGCAATGTTTTCATCTGTCCCAACCTTACAAATGTCAATTTCCTTTCTGTCCACGTAATCTCTAATTACATGATATTTCCTAAGTACATGTCTAGACTTGTTAGTAGACTTGGGCTCTTTTGCTTGAAAAATAACCCCACTGTTATCACAATAAATTGTGATAGGATCTTTGGCAGTAGGGACTACTGTTAGTCCTTCCAAAAATTGCCGAATCCACACAGCTTCCTTTGCAGCTTCAGACGCTGCAAGGTACTCTGCTTCTGTTGTAGAATCCGCTGTAACGCTTTGCTTGAAACTCTTCCAGCAAATAGCTCCTCCATTCATCATATAAACGTAGCCGGATTGGGATTTCATATCATCCCTATCTGTTTGGAAACTGGTATCTGTGTAACCCTTTACACGTAACTCAGTCTCGCCTCCAAACACTAATAACGAATCCTTGGTCCTTCTTAAGTACTTAAGGATGTTCTTTACGGCTATCCAGTGACTCTCACCTGGATTTGCTTGGTAACGACTTGTCATGCTCAAAGCATATGCAACATCGGGACGAGTGCACATCATAGCATACATGATTGATCCAACAGCTCATGCGTAAGGGATTAATTTCATGCGTTCAATCTCCTCGGGTTTCGTAGGGCACTGTGACTTGCTCAAAGTGATCCCACTTCCCATAGGAATAAAGCCTCTCTTAGAGTCTTTCATGTTGAACCGATCAAGAATCTTATCCATATAAGTCTCTTGACTTAATGCTAGTATCCTTTTAGATCTATCCCTATAGATCCGGATACCTAAGATGCGCTGGGCCTCTCCTAAGTCTTTCATTTGGAAATGTATTCCTAGCCACTCCTTTACAGAAGTGAGCATTGGAATATCATTCCCAATGAGTAGTATGTCATCTACATACAAGACTAGAAAAGTTACTTTACTCCCACTAAACTTCATGTATAAACACGGTTCCTCGACACTTCACACTTTGAGTGAAACCATTTTGTTTAATTACATGATCGAAACGATGATTCCAACTCCTGGATGCTTGTTTAAGACCATAGATGGATCTCTTAAGCTTGCATACCTTCTTAGGGTTTGATGGATCCACAAAACCTTCAGGTTGTGTCATGTACACTTCCTCTTCTAGAAACCCATTCAAGAAGGCGGTTTTGACATCCATTTGCAAAATCTCATAATTATGAAATGCGGCAACCGCTAAGATAATCCTTATGGATCGAAGCATGGCGATTGGGCGAAGGTTTTGTCATAGTGTAGACCATGAACTTGGGTGAAACCTTTTGCCACCAATTTTGCTTTGTAAACATCATTATGTTTGTCTATGCCACTTTTGATCTTATAGATCCACTTACACTGAAGAGGTCTTACCTCCTTAGGTAAATCAACCAAGTCCCAAACTTGATTGTCGTACATAGAATCCATTTCGGATTGCATGGCTCCTAGCCATAGCTTTGAGTCGGGACTAGCAATGACTGCTTTGTAGGTAGTAGGTTCGTTACTTTCAAAAAGCAACACATTATAGTCATCACCTCCCTCTATAATACCAAGGTATCTATCAGGTTGATGACTAATTCTGCTTGACCTCCTAGGTTCCGAAGGAATAATGACCGTTTCAGACGAAGAGGGAACGTTTTCCTCGTCGTCCTTTTCGGTTTGTGGCTCTTGGACTTCATCAAGTTCAAATTTTCTCCCACTCTGTCTTTTAGAAATAAAATTATTTTCTAAAAAGACTGCATCACGAGACACAAACACTTTGTCCTCGTGTTTATTGTAGAAGTAATATGCACGTGATTCCTTTGGATATCCTACAAACAGACATTTGTCATTTTTGGGTGCGAGTTTATCGTCAGACTTATTCTTAACAAAAGCCTCGCATCCCCAAATTCTCATAAACGACAAATAAGGGACTTTCCCTGTCCATATCTCATATGGAGTCTTGTTTGCCGCTTTAGTCGGGCTTCGATTTAGTGAAAATATTGCAGATAAGATAGCAAAACCCCAAAAATAATCAGGAAGCTCTGTGAGACTCATCATAGATCGAACCATATCTAATAAAGTTCGATTTCTCCTTTCGGACACACCGTTTAATTGAGGTGTTCCAGGAGGAGTCCATTGTGATACTATACCATAATCTTTTAGGTGTGAATCAAATTCATTGTTTAAGTATTCACCACCACGATTGGATCGTAGGGTTTTAATATTTTTATTCAATTGGTTTTCTACTTCATTTTGAAATTCTTTGAATTTTTCAAAAGCATCACTTTTATGCCTCATTAAGTAGACATATCCATATCTACTCAAGAAGTCGTTCTGTAAAATGTAATTTAAGTAGTGTAACCACCCTCTAAGCTTTGATAGTCATTGGACCGCATACATCCGTATGTATAAGTCCTAATACTTCACTTGCTCGTGTTCCTTTTCCAGTAAAAGGAGCACGAGTCATCTTGCCTAGAAGACAAGATTCGCATACGCCATAAGATTCGTACTCGAATGGTTTGAGTACTTTAGATGAAACAAGTCTCTTTATGCGTCGTTCGTTTATGTGCCCTAAACGACAATGCCAAAGGTATGATTGATTAGGTTCACCTGTTTTGAGCTTCTTGTTTTTTACATGATAGACCTCTTTTGCAATATCTAGAACATAAATACCTCCAATAGAAATGGCCTCGCCATAAACCATTTCATTAAAAGAAAAAGTACAACAGTTGTTCTTAATGCAAAATGAAAATCCTTCCATGTCTAACACGGAAATGGAGATAATGTTCTTGGTAAGAGTTGGTACATAATAGCAATTATTTAAATACAACTCTAAACCATTACGCAAAAGAAGAACGTAGGTGCCCACGGAAACTGCGCTACCTTAGCTTCCTTTCCATGGCCTTCAGGTCACGTCACCCCTTGGCATAGTGCTTGCATCGTCCCCTCGCCTCTGTCCAATGATTACAAAGGTGATACCCACAACCGGTATCAAATACCCAAGAAGATGTACTTAGCAAAGTTAATATCTATCATATAGAGTGAATTAAAAATTTTTACCTGACATTGTCCACACAACCGTCCTGCTTATCTTTAGTACTTGGGGCAATTTGGCGGTTCCAAAGCCCTTTTTTCCATTACAATATACAATCCGCGCTCCGCTGTTTGTTGACTTTGGGCTTGGCTTATAAAAGACCTTGCCTTACCCTTGCCGATTTCTTGAAAAGAGTCTTACCCTTTCCCTTGTTCTTTCTCACCCCAAGGTTCATGTTCTTCATTTTCATGGAAAGAACATCCTTGGGTTCACTCCCACTAGCCTCCATGTCCCTCTCCGCTTGGGTGAGGAGTGCATGGAGTTCATGGAAACTCTTTTCCATGCCATTCATGTTATAGTTCACCCTAAATTGGGTGAACTTTGGTGTGAGTGAATGAAGGATCTTTCCCACCACCAATTGCTTCGGAATTTTGCATCCTAGACGCTCTAAGGTGTCCGCGTGCTCAACCATTTTGAGCACGTGTGGGCCAACTTTTTGGCCCCTTTGAAGCTTAGTGTCAAAGAATTTTGTAGCCGCCTCATATTGGAGAATTTGAGGGGCTTGCGAAAACATTGACGTGATCCTCGTGAATATCGCATATGCATCGAGTGATATTAATTGGAGTTTGAGTTTGGGTGAGATTGACCAAATCAAGACATTCTTGACGTCATTAGCAACCTTCAGATAAAGGTCATACTCGGCCCGAACCACTGCGGATGATCTTGGCGCGGGTTCGGTGGGGGGCTATTCGACCAAGTAGCGAAGCACGTTATCGGATAATGCGGCGCTCTTGATCGTTGACTCCCATTCAACGAAGTTACTTCCGTCATCTTTTAGGACACACTTGTCCATGACGGATCTCAACCATGAGTCTTTACCCAAGGTTGCAGCGTTTGATGATGTTGACATTATGCGAATATGGTAAATACAACAAAAAGAAATATATAAATATTCATTGTTAAATTTACTTGAAAAACATTTTAACAAGTTTAGCATTCATATAATGACCTCTCACTAAATTATATAAATGATTCCAAGACCCATCTTTAAAAAAAAATAGTCATCGCATGCTACCTTTATCTAGAAATGGTAAGTCATTACTGACTAATTCTACCCTTAGAACTCTTGGTTGACGGATTTCTACTAAATCCATCTCCTAGTCCCAATATAACGCTTATCTCGTTGACTTCAATCCAATTTTAGCTTGTGATCGTATCACCCTACTTACCCGAGGTAAAAAGGGACCCACGAGCATGGTAGCCCTAATGAACACGGGATTCATAGGTGTTATTAATTGGTAAGGCTAATCTCAATTTTTAAATATGTGAGAGATCTTGTCAATTTAGTTATTAATTCCCTATAAGTGAACTAAGTCGGCGGTGAATTGTGAATAACGTTGAATTGACAATAACGGAAAATAAAATGCATGTGTGACGATTTTGGCATGAGCGGAAATAAAGCAAGCAACCAAGCAACAATAAAATCCTAGTATGGCCACCTAGCTAATCAAATTAATTAGATAATTACAAATTCGGAAACCAACTTCTTGGTCCCTTGACTCTTCACTTGGAACACCTTCCAAAATGACACCGTCTTGAGGGAGTCACCGATCTTCATAAAAATAATTACAAATATACAAATATGCAAATTCCTATTATACATTTATTCTATGAAATAAAATTATTAAATTATACAAACCGGCGATCCGAGATCGCAATAAAATTACAACCAAACCGTTATTCCCTTACATTACGGGTAATAACGATTAAAAATAACTAGGCCATACTAGGTACAAAATTTGCATAAATTATTAAATAAATGACATTCATTCATTCAACCATAAATAAAATAAATTGCTGCAAAATTTATGCCAAAATCGCCCTAAACACATTCATGCTCATTGTAGCTCGATTTTACGGGATTTATTGATTTTTAACCATTAAAAATCAATATCAACATTTAAATCTCAATTAAATTCAAACTAATTAACTAAACTTATTTAGAACTCAAAATTAGTCACTACTAATTTTTTTGGTCATTAATTAGATCGATTTGATTTCATTTGCTAAATATTACGGTTTAATCATAACAATTATGAAATAAAACCAATATAAAATATAAACATCATAAAAATTTGAAACAAAAAATATTGTACATTCTGGAATATTTCCAGGAACTATAAAAAAAAAACATTTGCTCAAAAAATTTAAATTAATTTTATGAACAAATAGCTTTTTATTTAATGGTTTTATCAAATAAAAATCATTAGATATAGTAAAACAGTGAAACAAATTATGAAATTTCACCAAGAGTATCAACATCAGAATGTAAAATGTAAAAAAAGACCAGAAAAGGACGTTTCAATTTTATGAACATTATAATCTCATATTATCAACTTTTATCGTATAAAAATCAATAAACATGCAATACTTAATTAAAAGTCACGAAATTTTACATAAAATATTTAAGACATGCATGTGATATCATATTAAAATTTCATGGCCAGAATCAACATGCAACTATTTTTAGTTAACTTTTAACTCATAAAATGCATGTTAACTTGGTTTAAACACCAAAAATCAAAATAAATAGCAAATCAATCCCTAAAATCACGAAATTTGACCACAAACATTTTGAGGTCAGTAGGTATACATGCACCAAAACATTTCTTCAGAATCGTGTTTTAACTCAAAATCTTTGATTTATTAGTTATCTTATAACTTTAATAAACAATGTCCAAAATGAATATGCATGCTACAAGCTAGCTCTGATACCACATGAAAGTCCATAGACCTTAATTAGACTCCTATAATTAGTTACTAAATTACTTGTTAATTTAGTATTTAATGATCTATGTAACATGCATGCAAATATAAAGACATTTATATAAGAGAAGAAATTTCCTTACATTGATATGGAAAATATATGGGCACAACAAGAACTCCTTCTTGTTGTTCTTGAGCTATAATTATGGATGAACACAAGTAATCTCCAAACTAGAAGATCTCCTCTAAGTTGCACCAAGATGAACCCAAATAATCTACTCTTATTATTAACTAGAAAATAATCTACATTTATATAAGAGAAGATGAGTTTTTTTAGAGAAGTAAGAAAAACAAGCATGAATTGAACAAATAAAATGATCAACCATATTGCCCTTTTATAGGCAATATGGCCGATCATGGTGAGCCAAAATTGGCTCTTATTTTGTTTATTTTAATCACATGCAAAGTGGTAGAGTGTAGTGTTGAATGAAATGATTTTAGGTTACTATTCATGTCATAATCATAAGTGACTTGTGAGCATGAACAAAAGCAACCATCATCACCTTACCAACTCTATACCAACCGGCCATGTGAGGCCTAATTTGATCCATTTTGATTTTTGATATTTATCCCACAAATACTTATTAATCATATGCTTAATTATCTTGTATAATTAAGTATTAATTTGATCATATAACAATTATATGATACAAATAAATGAATAATATGTACTTAACATTTTAAGTAATATTTTACCATTATATCAATATATGATGGGTCCCACAATGCTTAGTTAATTTATTTTACAACTCTTTGTAAATATAATTAACTAATTACCTCTATCTCAAAACCTCAACTACTTTAGTAATTTAACGATTAATTACTAAGTTAAATCTTATTTAATCGTATTAAAATAAGATATAAATTTATTAGTCAATTATCGCATAATTGAAAAATAAACTTAATTGAATTTGAGTTCTTACTCAATTTCTAACAATTAACTCTCATACATATCGGATATATGTAATGTACTAATTAACTGTATCGTATACAAATAATTAGTTACTATGGATTTTCAGCGTTTAGGTGTGACCGAAAGGATCAGTTGATCATATCACCGCCGTCATACGACAATAACGTCAAACTCTAGTCAAGCCAACCGTTATTGATTTACGTTAATCAACTGACTATCATATATAATCAATAAATAATCCCAATTATATTCCATTAATAAGATTCTATGTGGCGCACTATTTGTGAAGGACACCTACTCCAACACGGTTCACGTGCCACCGACACAAGAAATGACTAGAACCGGGAAACACCTCCCTAAGAGCGGCGATCAAACCCAACTCCCGGTCGGTGACGAAGACGGCAGGGGAAACAAAGACAGGTGCAAGAATGTCCGACAACCGCCTCAAAATCCACGTGTAGGAATCCTCGGACTCCGTAGAAACAAGTGCACAACCAATTAGGAACGAATTCCCGGTCGGGGTAACACCGACAATCTCAACCAGTGGATTCTTGTAGATGTTTGTCTTGTAAGTAGAATCAATGAGCACAACATAATGATAGGCTCGGAAAAGCTGCACGGCTACGGGATGTGCCATGAATATATGAGAGATCTGTCGTGTCTCGGGATCACTCTCATGCCACAGCAAATAATGTGCTTCAACCGCAAGAGCAAACATTTGTTGTGCCGTGTTCCTTCCACCCCTAAATTCCCGCCTAAGTTTCTTCGTCTCGTTATATATCTGATTATTTGACGGTTGAGGTTTAGCCGGCGTTCTTTGGTGAAGAGCGTTCTTTATGTCTTTTGGAAGCACACCGGCCTTAACCTGTTGCCTCACATACGCTTTCTCCTCGTCATCCAAAGCCGCAAAATGACGATCACCTTCCTTGTAAACCACTTCCTCGTGATTGTGAAACCCTTTACCCTCGGCGGTGATTATGTTCCAAACTGCACCGCTATAGTCACCTATCCGAGGGTAGTTTTGCACGGCTCGGATACGGAAAGTGCATCCACACTTATTCGACCTACGACGCTTCTCAGGATCATCAGTTGGAGGAGGTTTACCATACCTTGAACATCTAAAGTAAGATGCCAACAACCCGTCTTTTCTTCTGTTTTTTGGCCCATTATTTGCTTTAACCAAAGCAAAACCATGATCCATTGCAATCCTACTCGCCCAATTAAAGGCATCATCGCGGGTAACAAAATCTAACGTCGTATCAAAAAACCGATTGTAATCGGTGTTATTATTCCCAAATTCCTCAAACGAGTCCTGTTCAATGCAAATACGGCGCTAATTAGACTTTAAATAATTAACATATATTAGTAAATCATGATATAAATACGTAAAATGTTAATAATCGTAGTTATAAAAAAACGATATCATCTCACCATGGTAAGACAAAAAACCGGAGTTTCATAACCATGGTCAGACAATAAAAGGGATGTCATGGACCATGGCCAGACAACCATTTCACACGTCTGACCATGGTGGGACGTGTGAAATGGAGGTCTGACCATGGCCAGACATCCATTTCACACGTCCCACCATGGTCAGACGTGTGAAATGGATGTCTGGCCATGGTCCATGACATCCAGTTCTTCATCTGACCATGGTATTTTTTCCTAATTATTTTTGAAAAAATCGCAATTGAATTTTAACTAACTAAGACGTTACGTAAATCAATTAAGTTAGATAAGTATAAACAAACAATTAACGGATTCCGGGAAAAAAAAATTGACAAACGTAAAATTTGATTAATATGTGAACATACCGAAGAGTAATCGTCCGCCATGATAATCGATTTAGGAAAATTGTTGTTGGATTTAGTCAAATTGTTGTTCTTGTACGATTTTAATTTTTTTAGTTCAATTTAGTTGTTTTGATTTTAGGAGAATTAGAGAAGAGAGAGATAAGAGAGATAGAGAGTATAAGTGAATAAGGGCCATTTCGTCTTTCTTAATGAAAACGCCGTCGATGTTTCCTAAAACGTCGTCGATGTTTACCAGGCGCCTATATTAATTCAGCTTCTATTTTAAACATATTTTAACAACCTTGTCATAACTCAAGTTATATTTGATCTAGCTATATTAGACCCGAAAAATATTAACATGATTACCCCGTTCAAATCACTTAATAGGTTTACATATGTTTTGATTGATACATTCACAAAAATAATGATTCAAGATACCTAAGAATTAAGCTCTCTAAGGCAATGCTTAAGAGACTCGAAAGATTTTGGGTTGATCACCTCACGTTATTGTAATTGTTCGATATGGGGCAATCTACTATTTATAGGTATTAGTATATTCACCACACCTACATTATTTTTCAATGTATAATAAATAACATAATAAGAATTACACCAAGTATGTGCAAATAATATGAGACTCTATACTGTAAATGATGATAGCATTTTTTTGCCACAAATCTAATTCTATTATTTTCATAATTAATACAAAATTTTAAGAGCTCTTTAAAACATTATTTGAGATACTTAAACGATTTTGGGTTGATATCTAAGTTCCAATGACGAGTCCTAATTATAATCGCATGATCACCCCAGCTTATGATATTTCTCCGATATGGGACAATTCCTCTATTTGTACGTAATATAATCACCACACTTACATTATTTTTCAATGTGGGACAAATAACATATTAAGTAGTACACCATTATAATTATTATTTATGATACTTTCTTAAATTAGTATTTATGATACTTTCCTAAATTAAATTTGATAATGTGAATTTCATTTAGGTGGAGATACTAATAAAAACTTTAAGAGCTTTGTAAAATATTACTTAAGAGATTCAAAAGATTTTGGGTGGATATCTGAGTTCAAATGATGACTCATTTTCACAATATTTTAATCGTGAAATGAAATTTCAAAGTTTTTATATAAAAATTATAAACACCACTTGAATATAATATAGGAAATATATATTGGTATAAATAAAAGATTTTTCACTTTATTTTTTTTATGATACTTTCCTAAATTAATTTTTGATGATGTAAGTGTAACAACCCTCGAAAAATGCTAGAACAAACAAGCATGCATAGAAAGTGCGGAAAATAAGGAGTTTTTTTATGATATTTTATTTTAATTAATTGGTCAGCTAATTGTTCATATATACTTTTTTTTTTATTGTCAGTATTGTTTCTTTTATTACATCCGTTATTACTACTGTTACTTTCACTACTCCCGTCGTAATTATTGTTACTTTCACTACTCACACCGTGATTATTGACACTTTCACTAATGCCGCATTAGTATTGAAAATTTCACTACTCCCGTTGTTGTTGTTGTTACTTTCACTACTCTCGTTGTTAGTTGTTGTTCTATGTTAAATCAATTTAAAAGAATTATGCAATATATATTATATCTTTTGGAAACCTAGCCTGATTTATTTACCTTTTAATAGTTTCCAAAATATTTTGTGTAAGTTAAATAATTATAAATTTTTAATGTAATATATATTCTATACTACTAATTAATACCATAAGTGGGACATGTTTATTTTAAGAAAATCACCATATTTTGGTATTTTTTAAATTTATACTTCAACCAAAATTATATAATATTTACATTGAAATCCCTTGATCATGTTTATCACACAGCGCTATCAATTAAAAATTATATAGTATAATTAATTTGTATAACTTTATTTAATTACATGAAAGTTCCTTAATTTCAGGATTTAATATATAGTATAGATAGATTTGTTAGACATGCTCGCAAAGTAGAAATTCTATTGCATGCTATAGAGACACAACTTTTTTTTTATTTATCTTATCTATTTTTTCATTAATTTATTTTTTTGAGTTATAGGTCAAATTTGGACTCTCTAATATTACTTGAAAGTATTATTTTACAATATCCTGTACTAATAGTAGATATTGATGATTATCTACTACTTGTTTAAATATAATCAAGTGCGGAATAGTTTGTAAAAGTTTGATATTGATAGATAGATAGATAGATAGATAGATAGATAGATAGATTGATTGATTGATTGATTGATTGATTGATTATTATATTGATACTTTAGTATATTATTATATTTATTTTTATTATTATTATTATTATTAAATAGTATATTTATAAATAATTATATATCATTATTACTCTTATTCTTATTATTTTATGTTATATAATATTATACCTATTATAATTAATATATTTATTATTTTTATTATTATTTTATATTAATAGATTTAATTTTATTTATATTATTATGAATATTATATTTATTATCATTTTTATTAATATTATTATTATTTTAATTAAGTTTTTTTTTATTTCTTATAAGTCCAGTTTAGTTTAGTTCATTTCAATTCATGTCCATCCAATTTAGTTCAGTTCAGTTTAACTATTTTCGGTCAAAAAAAACAGGGGCTTATATGTTTTCCTTATCAATAAGTCTTGCTTGTGACGGGGCAACTCGTCGCAAGCTTCCGACGGGTCAAATTTCCCCACTTGCTCTTTGTGAGGGGAGCTTGCGACGGATCGATCCGTGAGAATTTATGTTTCCTTATAACATTGCATTAGGATTATGATTATATTGATTTTATTTTCTCTCGGTCAAAAAGCTATGATACTATGCTGCCATTTCATGGTTTTTTCTTATTTTAATATCAAAACTAGGTGGAATACCCGTGCTACGCACGAGCCTAAAGTAATGTTGTCTTGTTCAATTTTTCAAGAGCAAGCTCCCAATATATATTGTGGAAATAAAAAAGATAAAGCAATAGTAACAGTAAGACTACTTAGTACACCGTTAAACCCGGGCTTTCATTTAAACGTAATTATAATATAACGGTGTATCTACTAATCCACATTAAGGCATAGGTTAGCTGAAGAATGTTTATTGGTCCTAATATAGTATATGAAATTCGGATATGTAGTGTAGTTTGTGCAGAAATTTTATATACGATTATATTACTAACCTTTTCAAATTCATATTATATATGTATACCTGGTCGTAGGTTGTATTAAACTTGGTTTTAACGGTAATTCATCGGTAATACATGTGATCAAAACATCAAATTCATATTGAATTAACCTTTTATATGGCATAAGCCTCTTATTAAAAAAAATCTCGTTAGTCTATTCGGCTAAGTGCAACGTATGTAGTTTTATATACAAAAACTATATATTTAATTATTTTTTACATAATTAATCTTCAATATATTAATAACACAAATGGTTATTCATACATGTATAAAGTCCTACGCCTACGTTGATTGCTTATTTGTGTGCCATAAGCGGTAGAGTTCTCTCACAACCCAACCATGAAGTTGAGACTTGAGAGGTTTCAATTCTCACATGCGACATAGTGCTATCAATTGATTGAAATAAAATATTTATGTCCTAAACATGATATACCTTCTAACAAAAAACCCTATATTATATACTTAAGTAATGATATCAATTAAAAACAAAGTATATATATGTATAATTTGTGTCGTAATAATCTCACGATTAGACCCTATATTATTGCTTAAATTGTCCTCCGCTATATATAACATCCAAGTTAAAATTAAATGATGGACTATCTATTATGGCTCAAGTTACCCCCTCTATATATACGGAGTAGCATTTAAGTTAAAATTAAAATATACATAAATATATTATCTTTTATTATAACCATATAGCATATTAATTGCTTTTAAAAAATCAAATAAATTCTATAACAGTGGGAAACTTTCTCATATAAGGATTCTAATTTCTGTATAATTTGAGTTTGTATGAACTACTATTAAAAAAAATTAATTTCTACTTTCCTCATTTTGAACTTCTAATTTACCTATATTTTCTATTTTCTACAATTTGTATATTTTTATCTTTAGAATGTGTATTACACCTCAACTGTGGACCTGTAGTCATCAATGCTAAACATAGTCAGTTTTCTCCTCTAATATTTCTTCGTGGGTGGAGCATCAGTGTAGCTAAACCGATTCATCATTTTGTAGCATTATGAAATTTACAGTTTGCCTCATATTATATTCATGATATAATCAATACAATATTAGACGAAACCATGCACCAGTTTAGTAATGATATACACTATATTTATAATTAAATTACCAAGTTGTGGCTTGCGTTTATTTACAAAATAATTGGTGCGAAAGTAGGCTTCTTATTATCTTGTAGTAGATAATACAATAGTTTCTAATTTTGTTTATTTATTTTTTGTAAAAAAGTTATAAAGTTTATATAAGTTGGACTCTCTCAAATCGCTTGAAATTCCAACTTTTATTGTGGGAGCTCGAAAACTAAAGGTGGTTTTGGTTATGTGGTCATTTAATGTGGTTATGTGTTCGTTTGTTGGTAGAGAGTTTAATAAGCTTGCTTATGAGCTTGCTCGTGTAATGTCATGACAAGTAGGTAGACGGGTTTGGCCGAGGCAAATACCCACGAATATTGTATCTATTACTTCTTCTGATTTAAAAGTTCAAGCTTAACCTCCTTTGAGGTTTCTTTAAAACATAGAAGAGTCACCTAATCACAAGGGACAAAAAGGAGTACTATGTTTATTAGATTCAAATAACATAAATATGCAAATTAAAAATAAAATCAAAGCAAACGTACATCATCATCAAAATTACGTATTTCAAGCTTAATACTCAATAGTGTCATGAACATTGACGAAAATAGCTAGCGAACATATATATATATTGTTACCTTTTTTATATGTGGAAGCCTATGAGTAATATAGAACGACAGGTTACGATATGTTAACTAATAGTTCTTATTAATTAGAAAAGTCACCTGATCATAAAAAAAAAATTATTATGAGATTCAAATTAATATAAGCTAAAAAAAAGAACAGTACAATTATAATCTAATTCAAAATAACATAATCTAAAATTACATAAATAACAAACTTATATTTAAAACCATAAGTATTATGAGTATAAGATAAGCATGTAAATAATAAACGTCAGCAAAAGTTATATAATCAATCTTCATTAAAGTTAGGTGGTTGATTGTTCCAAGGAGTTTGAACTTTGAAGGAGTCTTTCGTAAAATGAACAATTCCTCCAGTCATCCAACAATAATATATTCCTACCCTTCAAGTATCTTAATAACTAAAATTAAATTTCAATCGAATTATTTTGAGTAAGTTTAAAATTAAATTTTTACTTTTACTTTTTAGTGTTTCAATTTTGTTGGGGACTCTTATATTGCTCGAATATTAACTTTCGATGTGGGAGCTCGAAAGTCTCTTGTAATTATTGGACTCTCTAAAATTGCTCGAAAACTTCATGTTTTAATTATATAGACTAGGTGGAATACCCGTGCTACGCACGAGACATTTTGTATTTATCTCCAATTAAACTATAGTATACCCTAATAATAATAACAATAATAATAATATCCATGCAATGTTTACGATCATAAATAAAAATTATGGCGAGATAACATCCATGAATTGATTACAATGATAAAGCTTCTAGCAGCTTGTCTCATTGAAGACGGGTAATATCGGTTACAAGCTGAAGACGGATAGTGCCCATCTCACAATATGCAAGTGGAGAGGGTAAATGGATCCCCCACTTACGCTCTCACTAACTGATAAACTAAGTAGATTAACAACATATAAGCATTAATCAATACGATAATGTTATCACCTCTTAACTATAAAATGGTTTAAATAGCTATAAAGCTTTTAAAGTAAATGGTATTTTTCCTGTTCGCTTTGATTTCGTATAATGCATAAACATTTACATGTTTTTAAATAAACCACAACAACCAGAAAGTTCAGCTGATGGTTGAAATTTCAAGATCGATATTATACACTAAGCCGCTCGCACAAATGTTCTTTGGCTTAAAGAGTAATTGTAACGACATAACTCCCCATACATGTTATCAATATTTTACTTGAGAAGTGAGGGGCAGTAAGATTTGAACACGTGATATTTTTGGTCTTACCCTTGATGGTTGGTTGGAGTCCAAAGATTGGTTTATACTCTAACTACATGTACGTCGTCGTTCGTCGTTAGTCGTTAGTCGTTACTTGATTATAGGGGTGTACAACGTAGCGGGCTAGCTCTAAGCCCGCACCTCTGAGTACGAAATTCCATCCCGGCTAGCCCATAGCACAAAACCCGACTTTCCCCACGGGCCGGGCTAGTGCTCAAATTTCTCTAGCTCGTCCCGATCTCAACGCTAAAACAAATAAACACAAAGGCCCCTTCTGGCTTGGTCTAGCCTGCTACTCTTGGGTTGGGCTCGAAGTGGAAGAAGCTAGCTGGCCAGTCCGGTCTGATGTTCACACCGTGTCTGCGCTGCAATCTTTCAGCCCAGCCTGCTCCCTATCCCGGCTCACTGCACAACCCTAACTTTCAACGGGTTATTATAACCACTCTTATTTATTATTCTAGAACGATTGCTTAATATCCCTCCCATCTCATTCACTCCCCCCCCCCTTGTTTAATGTTTACCACTCTCATTATTAACTATTTGCTTTGTCTAATTAACCAGGTGTAGTTTATTAGAAGTTCGAATTTCACTCTACTAACTTGTGTCTCACGTAGTGCGATTATTAACTATTAATATTAGTGTCTTGTGTCTACACCCTCTCCATTGTATACATGGTTTGGTTTTCTCATAATAAAACACAATGGGGTAATAATAATATGTCGGTATTATTTATCATTTCCAAAGTAAGGATTAATATATAAGCCCCCCTGTTTTATAGTTTTACTTTTTTTCGTCTCAATTTTATATCCCTTTTCCCCAACATTTATGTCAAAATAATTGTCTCTATCCCCATTAATTTTCTATTATTTTCTCTATCCCACTTTTATTATCCCACTTGCCTTTAAATTTTATCCCTATTTAAATGACTTATGTGTCACACTATCACTATCTTAGTATAAACAATTTTAAAGGAATTAATCTTGTACATTTAAAATGTCAATACTCAATATTACGACTTACGTATCACATAATAAGTGGGAGAATACATTTTGGGTGTGGCGTTATCAATTCTCTACGTATAGCTCAATTGCAGAAGTCGTTTGAACTATCTCTATGAAAACCAAATTGTTTTGAGTGCGTAGATTTTTTTTTTTGCATTATTAGATATTAGATTCATATAAATGAAGCACAGAAAGTACATAAACATTAATTAAGCATAACAATAAGAAGTTCCCTTCTCGTTTTTGTCATGACCGTCACTCGTATAGTAAAAAGTTAACTTGCGTGATCCAAAACATATACTCCTATGCTACAAATCTTTATGTTGAGTATAATAAGGCTTTCATAGACATGTCCAATGCCTATTTAATTAACAATTTTCTATTTTAATTATTTTACTACTCTTGTTTAAGTAGATGTATCATATCATAGTTCAACAGAAAGGTAAGGCTCCCCTAATGTATTTAAGATACATTTCAACAGAAAGGTAAGACTCTTCTAATGTACTCCGTATTTAATACTTTAAAGATCAATTTTGGCGCTAACAATTAATATAATTTTTTTAATTAATTAAATTCATATTTTATTTGAAGTAGTTTTGAAAATTTTAGAGACTTTAATATTGCTCGAAATCCCAACTTTAAATGTGGGAGCTCGAGTCAATTTACAAACTTTGATGATCGCCAAAATCTAAAGAAGCCACCACACTACTCACTACAACTTATTGGGCTAGTATAAATTACAAAGCGACAATGTTGTAACTACATCTTCTCGCTTTCCCGCGTTCATCTCCTTTAGTAATCTTCACAACCTATCAACAAAATTATTAAGTTAGATGATGAGAACTTAATTATATGATAATCAATATATATATGGAGTAATTAACGCAGAGTTGTTGATAAAAGAAGATTATAAAAACACTCAAAATAGGGAGTCATGGAAGCACGATTTGTGGAGCCATAAAGCCAGAAAGGACGACTAAAATATCATTAACAATGGTCCAATGGTTATATTTAAGGACCTTGTAGAGTCTATTGATCGAATACGAAAGAGGGGGGGTGAATTGAGTATTAAAAACTAGCCCCACTTTTTCGATTTATATGATATGTAATTAATTATTTGATCTTATGAATTAAAATCAACTAATTAATTAATCAAAGTAAGCGCGAATAACGAAATAACGAAAAGTAAAGAGATAAGAGAGAGGCACACGATTTTTGAAGTGGTTCAGTTTCACCCGTTGAAACCTACGTCCACTATTCTCGATTAATAATTTTTAGTACCTTTC
>JAIUZE010016988.1:0-32138 GCA_022085475.1 Heliosperma pusillum
TTCTATTTCTCACATGTTAGAAATTATAAGACGAGACCGTAGTTTAATTTGATATCCTTTAAGTCAAGCGGGTGGTTGTACGATTTAATAATTCACATGTTAGAACTAGAATGAAATAACATGAAATGATTGTGATATTCTTATGTTCAAGCCTCGAGGGCTAAGACTCTGTTTCTAGCCGGTTTGACCAAACGGGTTTGGTCAAACTAAGATCTAGTCAGCCCCGGTTGACTGATCACCCGTCGCGGGACTCGGGTCGGGGATTTGTCTTCAGGTAAGGTTTGATTTAATGAATGAATGAACGAGCCTTAGTAGATATGAGGCGATATGATATTTGAATATGATTTTGATGCAATTAGTCACATGATAGGAAGTTTTCCCGTGACTGTTTAATTATATGGTTGGTTTCGTGTTGACTAAGTACCCATAGAGAATTATGAGTATATGGCGTCTTGACCATTCTAATTCTAAATGAGTAGCTTGGACCATGACATTGATAGGCCCGTACTATCTTTAACGAGCATATGGAGTTTGTCGCTTAATAGCTTTTGTGTTCCCGGCTTGATGGATCTTCAAGTCGGGGCATGGCTGCCATAGTTTCCACTTTGGGAAATGGAGCCAGCTTTAGTACTAGCTTAGCCAACCCCTTTGATGGATCTTCTTAGGGTGTACTCATGTGATTGTATCATGGGTCTTGGATGCGATGGATCTTCGCATTTCTCTAGGTCTGCGCAGTCTAGGTTTAGGGTTGAGTCGTATCTTGGACATGTTTCTGAGAGGAACCTCTGAGCTAAGATATGGGCTTTGGATCTGGGCCATGTTATTAGTGTAACCGCTGAGCCTAGATGTGTGCTTGGTATTTGGGCCATGTTACTAGAGTGACCGCTGAGCCTAAATATTTAAGTATATTCTACCTCGTGGTATAGACTTGAGTTACAGAAGTCTTCTATTGACGGTGCTAAGAACTTATGCCTGTTTGTAGAAGTATTGGTCTTTCATGTTTGTATGATTCTATGAATCTTAGAAGGTGAGATGCAAGCCGGCTAAGGTTGATAGAGTTTGGATTACCGGTTGTTAACTGATTCACATGATTACGTGTTGATTAGGGTTTGAGTGTATCACGGCCATGTTTCTGAGAGGAACCTCTGAGCTAGCATACCAGCTTCCCTACCTCGAGTTATAGATTAGTATCCGTTTCACATGATAGCTTTCACATGCTAGGTTATTTGTTAGTTATCTGTTTCATAACATGAAAAGCATATCATATATGTTTAAAGTTTTGTATTTTCCATATACATTGCTTTTATGTTATTCATGTTTTATTAAACTGACATTTCGTGGCTGGGAGAACTCGGAGTTACTCCCCACTGACTGTGGCTTCCGTGTTTATATTTAATGCGGTCGAACAGGTGGTGATGCATACATTGGGTACATTGACGAGCTAGCGAGCGAAGTGTTTACCTGGACCTATATTCGGTTCTTAGATTGTATATTATTTATACACTCTTTTATTTCAGTATTTAGACGGGAGATATGTTCCCCGTCTTGTATATTTCTTTTGTATAATATTATTTCCGTTTTGTAATGACCCTTTTTATTTATGACACCCTTCGTTATGTATTTAAATTATTTTTTTTCTTTCCGCAAATTTGAGGGTGTCACAGTTGGTATCAGAGCTATTTTGCTCCCGACGCACGTTTGTGTACCCTTGTATAAATAACTTGACCTTAATAAAATAATAAACTTGTGAGATAGAATGGTAGGATGGGTAGATTAGGATTTATGTTGTAGTCTCTTTGTGCTTGCTAAATGATAAGTACTAATCTGTGTTTTCTTTTGCAAGATGCCTCCGAGAATTGATAACACGATCTTAGCAGCTCTTACTGTTATTATTCAGAATCAACAAAATCAGCAAAATCAACAAGCCAATCCTATTCCTAATCCTATTCCCGACCGTGAGAGACACGGGAGTTATACGTGGGTTGCTTCACAACTATCTAGGAGCCAAGCCAAAACCTATGATGGTGAAGGGGATCCCGTCAAACTTTCTGAATGGATTCGAGAAATGGAGAAGAACTTTTCTCTTTATGATGTTCTTGAAGCGGATAAAGTCCGTCTTGCTTCCCACTTCTTAGTGAAGGAAGCTGATCAGTGGTGGTCACTTACTGGCCCTACTTCTAAGTTAGAACCAGATTTTGGGTGGACTCGTTTCCGTGAACTATTGGAGGCGAGGTTCTACCCGGATGAATTGAGACTGCAGAAACTGAAAGAATTCATGGACTTCAAACAAGGAGTTCTCTCAGTTCAGAAGTTCACATCCAAGTTCAACGAGTTGGCTCATTATGCCACTCGGCTTATTTCAAGGGAGGAAGACAAGGCCTTCTTTTATCTAGGAAAGCTTTCTCCTCAGATAAAGGGCAAGATTAGTAGGGGTGCTACTTCTTTTATTTCTATCTACAATGATGCCATATGGGCAGAGAGTTCTATTCGGGAGATTGCCGACGAGGCTCGTTCCTCGTATGTTGCTCCTAATTCTTATGGCAAAAGACCATTATTTCCTTTATCTCGACCTTCCTTTTCTCCCTCTTTTCCAAACA
Organism: Heliosperma pusillum; assembly: GCA_022085475.1. NCBI lineage: Eukaryota > Viridiplantae > Streptophyta > Magnoliopsida > Caryophyllales > Caryophyllaceae > Heliosperma > Heliosperma pusillum. Next base: position 2,598 of record JAIUZE010016988.1, read on the forward strand.
AGAGGAGAAACTTTCAGAGTGGACAAGCAAATCAGAGAAACCGTCCATTCGTTCCGAGCAACAACAACGATCTTAAGGGTCGTATTTGTTTTAGGTGCGAGATGCTTAGGCATCCCGGTATGGGCTGTTTCAACAAGCCAATTGTATGCTATGGCTGTCAGAAACCGGGACACCAAGCTAATGTATGTCCTTATAGGAAGAAGATAGCTTCTACACCAGCTATTTCTGGGAGACCGAGGGGTCGAATTTTCATCGTGAGCCGCGCTGAGGCCGATGCTCACCCAGACATTGTAACTGGTATGTTTTCAATTTAAGAAATACCGTGTTTAATTTATACGGGAACTTCTTTGTTCTTTAGTTCAATAAGACTATCCGATAAATTACCTCTCAAAGCTTCAGTTGGAGAAAGTACTCCTATATCTTTACCGTCCGGAGATGTGTTTTCATGCTCTTATCTTTATTCGGACATTCCTATATCAATAAACGGATCTACTTTTCCGGCTAATATCTTTCTTTCTTCCCTCTTTCTATTCGATTTATTCTTTCGAATATTTCGTTCCTTCTATCGAGTATCATCTCTTATAGATAAATTATTAGAAGCTTTAGTTAGAAATTTTAAGCGTAAATAGTAGAGTTATTACCTTTACTATAAAATTTTTGAACTAAAAGTTTTGGAGATGTTTTATGATTTCAAGTATTTTACCGTCAAGGAGTGTTGAGACTCGTTATTGGAGACGTTCGATAACTAGTTTTCTCATTTATTGATGCGAAAATGTATTTTTTTTGAGTCTTTGATTTGGGACGTTGATGTTCTTAACTATAGACGAGAATCTTCCGCCCCATTGATAAGACCCTATATTTTATTACAAGTATATTTTTAACAGTTTTGAAATAGACCTACATATATGTTACTTTCCTTCTTCTAAGTTTCGAGGACGAAACTTTTTAAAAGGAGGGGTGATTGTAACAACCCGAAAAGTACCCAATTTTTCTAGTAAAAATATTTACTAACACTTTTCAGCAGACTTAAGTTTTTAAAATAGAAATTTTTGTTCCGAGTCTATTTTGAAATTCCGCGTTCGTATTTGGAATTTCTGAGAGATTTCATGAAAAGACCGTTTTTAGTCATCTTTGACTTTTCTTGACTTTTAAGTCGTCTTTGACTTTTTCTTGACTTTTTAAAAGTCGTCATTGACTTTTCTTGACTTTTAAGTCGTCATTTACTTTTCTTGACTTTTAAGTCATCATTGACTTTTCTTGACTTTTTAGTCAACTTTGACTTTCGTTGACTTTTCCCGACTCGCCTCGTAATTTTAAAGACCGAAATTATATTTGAAAAATAATAAATTTAATTTATTTTTATTAAGATTTATCGGAATTTATCGTAATTTAATATAATTATTTTGAATTTATTCTGAATTTAAAGAATAACTTTTACGGTTTTAACCGAACGTCATTTAACTATTCCCGGGTCAACTTAAGTCCCGAAACCCGACTTTGACATGAGTCACACGCGCCATGTCATTTTTTTTTCCACTCATATTAGATCTTTTAATTAATATGATTAAACTAATAAAAATATCTAAGATATTTGTAACTTTATCGGTCTGTCAATTTAAACTCCGCAAATCGCTTAAAAACAGACCCGATTTCTCACCATTTCACACGTCTCCTTTGTCCTCTCTTTCACCTTGATATTTTCCTTTCTTTTCATTATAATAACATAATATCTTGATATTTAGTTCAATTAACTTAATCGCTAATTATATTTAATCGATTACCGTAATATAATTATTAAACGCGAGTCAATTCCGTAACAACAATTTCAAAATCCGACTTCCTAATTCCTCTATATTTACACGGCCCTCACTCACCACATACTCACTAACAACTTTTCATTTTACAATAAATCAAATTAAGATCAAATTAATCGTTCTTCATCGTTCTTCATTTGTTCTTGAGCGTTCTTCATCCGTTCTTCGTCGTTCTTGAGCAAAATCATCATAAAACCTTCATTTCTTAATTAAATCCGTCCTAACTTATATTTTTAGAATCTCCTCTTCGCTCTCCATCTTCAAGTACGGTTTAATTTCAAATCCGACAAAATCGTTTTCAAATTTAATTATGGAAAATCAAGTTTAAATTCTAATCATGTTTTTCTTGTCATTTCTTATAGGGGAAGATTTTGAAGACGAGTTTTGGTGACTCGTATATTTTAGGAGAAGATTAGAAGACGGGTTTCTTATTTTATACTTCTTATTTTGGTGCTAATTGATCTTGCTAGCTAAGGTAACGATTCCGAGTTACTCGACGATTTAATGTTACATACTTAGTGTTAGTGTTTAGATTTCCGGTTTTTTATTAGTAACATGATAATTAATCGTTTTATCATGGGTATGAATTTATAAACTGTTGTGTTCTTGACATAGTATTTATGGATTTCTTCATAATCATGATTTTAATATGCAATGATGGTTGAATTGGATGTTAAATGGTGTTGATTAATTAAAACCATTGGAACTAATTTGTGGTTTGTTGTTAGTGGGAACCGTTTTGGGGCTGTTTAGGGGGGGGGCGGTTTAGGGGCTTGTGAATCGGACCAAACCAGCGTTCCAGGCCGGTTCAACCCGGTCTGGTTGGTCCTGGTGGGTCCGGGTTTGGGTCTTTGGGTTGTGTCGATAACTTGGTAGTTAGTTGTGGTTTGACAGGTTTTTTTAAATGTTAAAGCATAGCGGGAAATAATTATGAAACGGTTTTTATTAAAGTCGAAAAAGGCCCCCAAACACCCAAACCATCCGTTGGGCCCAGGTCCCAGGCCCATGTGGTCTCTAAATCTACAAGCCGCTGGGTCCCCACCTTGGGACTTGTGACGGTTTGTGAGTTATCGTTATTTTTATCGCGTTTTGTAATAATTAGCAAGTGAGAACTATTAATAAGTAAAATATTTAATTAAAAAGGTTTTTCATAAAATTACTATTTCTCACATGTTAGAAATTATAATACGAGATGGTAGTTTAAATTGATATCCGTTAAGTTAAACGGGTTTTCGTATGATTTTAATAATTCACATGTTAGAAATAGAATGAAATAACATGAAATGAATGTGATATTCTTATGTTCAAGCCTCGAGGGCTAAGACTCTGTTTCTAGCCGGTTTGACCAAACGGGTTTGGTCAAACTAAGATCTAGTCAGCCCCGTTTTGACTGATGACCCGTCGCGGGACTCGGGTCGGGGATTTGTCTTCAGGTAAGGTTTGATTTAATGAATGAATGAACGAGCCTTAGTAGATATGAGGCGATATGATATTTGAATATGATTTTGATGCAATTAGTCACATGATAGGAAGTTTTTTTCCCGTGACTGTTTAATTATATGGTTGGTGTCGTGTTGACTAAGTACCCATAGAGAATTATGAGTATATGGCGTCTTGACCATTCTAATTCTAATTGAGTATCTTGGACCATGACATTGATAGGCCCGTACTATCTTTAACGAGCATATGGAGTTTGTCGCTTAATAGCTTTTGTGTTCCCGGCTTGATGGATCTTCAAGTCGGGGCATGGCTGCCATAGTTTCCACTTTGGGAAATGGAGCCAGCTTTAGTACTAGCCAACCCCTTTGATGGATCTTCTTAGGGTGTACTCATGGGATTGTATCATGGGTCTTGGATGCGATGGATCTTCGCATTTCTCTAGGTCTGCGCAGTCTAGGTTTAGGGTTGAGTCGTATCTTGGACATGTTTCTGAGAGAAACCTCTGAGCTAAGATATGTGCTTTGGATCTGGGCCATGTTATTAGTGTAACCGCTGAGCCTAGATGTGTGCTTGGTATTTGGGCCATGTTACTAGAGTGACCGCTGAGCCTAAATATTTAAGTATATCCTACCTCGTGGTATAGACTCGAGTTACAGTCGACTATTGACGGTTCTAAGAACTTATGCCTGGTTGTAGAAGTATTGGTCTTTCATGTATGATGATTCTATGAGTTTTAGAAGGTGAGATGCAAGCCGGCTAAGATTGATAGAGTTTGGATTACCGATTGTTAACTGATTCCCATGATTACGTGTTGATTAGGTTTTGAGTGTATCACGGCCATGTTTCTGAGAGGAACCTCTGAGCTAGCATACCAGCTTCCCTACCTCGAGTTACAGTTTATTATCGGTCTTACATGATAGCTTTCACATGCTAGGTTTTTTGTTAGTTATCTGTTTCATAACATGAAAAGCATATCATATATGTTTAAGTTTTGTTATTGTCCATAACATTGATTTCTGTTAGTCAGGGTTTATTTAAACTTGACATTTCGTGGCTGGGAGAACTCGGAGTTACTCCCCACTGACTGTGGCTTCCGTGTTTATATTTAATGCGGTCGAACAGGTGGTGATGCATACTTTGGGTACAGTGACGAGCTAGCGAGCGAAGTATTTACCTTGGACCTATATTCGGTTCATAGTTTGTATATTATTATACACTCTTTTATTTCCGTATTTATACGGGAGATATGTCTCCCGTCTTGTATATTTCTTTTGTAGAATATTATTTCCGTTTTGTAATGACTCTTTTTATTTTATGACACCTTCGTTATGTATTATCATATTTCTTTTATGTATTTAAATTATTTTTTTTCTTTCCGCAAATTTGAGGGTGTCACAAAGTCGATCGATGGTTGATTCAGCACCATGGGGTCATGAAGATGACTGGTCGTTTACATAGACAGACTGTATGACACTCTGTCGGACAGTGACATGATAGAGACCCTTAAATCAATTATTTGATGCCTGGTCGTGGCAGGGTCTTCTATCTTATTCCTATAAGTCGATTCTTTTGACTGGCGACCGTCTATCTAAGTCGGTGCAGTTTCCGATTGGTTTTGGTTGATGTTCTAGGTCGTGCCGTAAAAGGAGGCCGATGGACTTCTTCTGGATCATGGTGATCTGCATCATACAGAGTAGATGGATCAACAGGAATTGTCCACCCACGTTGGGTAAAAACATCTTTAGGCCACTCGAGGAGAAGTTACTGTAAATGCGTGGCCACGCTCGGAAAGAGATCTATGGTAGATTTTCCGGTCAGACAGTTACTCTCCCTATCGAGAAAACCACTCTAGATATGTCAATCGCAAGTGCGACCTGAAAGACACCTTGCGTTGAGTGGGAGATGTGATAAAGAGACAAGAGAATCGGTGACGCACACTTGTGTCAGACAAGTGGGAGATTGTTGGAGTAGGTGTCCTCCACAATAGTGCGCCACATAATAAATCTTATTATGGAATATAATTGGGATAATTATTGGGACTACATATATGATTAGTCAGTTGATTAACGTAAATCAATAACGGTTGGCTAACTAGAGTTTGACGTTATTGTCGTTTGACGGCGGTGATCAACTGATCCCTTTCGGTCACACCTAAAGGATGAAATCCAAATAGTAACTAATTATTTGTATACGATACAGTTAATTAGTACATTACATATATTCGATATGTACGAGAGTTAATTATTAGAAATTGAGTTAAGAACTCAAATTCGATTAAACTTATTTTTCAATTATGCGATAATTGACTAATAAATTTATATCTTATTTTAATACGATTAAATAAGATTTAACTTAGTAATTAATCGTTAAATTACTAAATTAGTTGAGGTTTTGAGATAGAGGTAATTAGTTAATTATATTTACAAGGAGTTGTAAAATAAATTAACTAAGCATTGTGGGACCCATTATATATTGATATAATGGTAAAATATTACTTAAAATGTTAAGTACATATTATTTATTTAATTGAGTCATATAATTGTTATATGATCAAATTAACACTTAATTATACAAGATAATTAACCATATGATCAATAAGTATTTGTGAGACAAATATCAAAAATCAAAATGGACCTAACTAGACCAATAGTGGCCGGTTATGATGTAGTTACAAGGGTGATGATTTTGTTCTTATTTTTACTCTTTAGTTACTTATTGAAAGTGACATAACAAGTAGAAATAATCATCATATATACTACAACACTCCACACAAATGCATGTGAACAAATCAAGCAAAATAAGAGTCCTTTATGGACTAAAGTGACCGGCCAAATGGCTTTAAAAATGGGCAATTGTGTTCATTTTTCACTTACTTCATTTTGTGCAATTGTCATACTTCTCTCTAAAACTCTTCTTCTCACTATAAACTCTCAAATACTAATATTTACTAAGTATTACTAGTGTAGTAATATAGTCATAATATTAGTAGAATAATATCTATCTTATTATCTAGTTAATAATAAGGGTAGATTATTTGGGTTAATCTTGGTGCAACTTAGAGGAGATCTTCTACTTTGGAGATAGTTTGTGTTCATCCATATTTATAGCTCAAGAACAACAAGAAGGAGTTCTTGTTGTGCCCATATAATTTCCATATCAATGTGAGGAAATTTCTTCTTTTATATAAATGTCTTTATATTTGCATGCATGTTACATAGATCATCATAAACTAAATTAAAAAGTAATTTAGTAATTAATTAGAGGAGTCTAATTAAGATCTATGGACTTTCAATAACTATGTAGACAAATGGAGGGAGAGTTCAAAAACAGTCGGAATCTTCTATATATAAAAGCTCATATTTTTAGATTATTCTCATTGCTTCTCAACTTTTAGTTAATGGGGCCCACCATAATGTTCTTCCTATTTGCATTTTCTCCTTTTATATGACAACATTCATTTCATTTCATTATCTTTTTGCTTTGCCTAAAACTAGTAAGTGATTTAAATTGAGGTTTTGAAACAATTTTTTTTTTGATAAAAGTGTATTTTAAGGGAGTAGTTTTAGCAAAAGAAATTTTAACAAAGTAAATTTAGAAAAGTGAACCTTAAAAAAAGTAATTTCTAATTTACTCTTGAATTAAACATAAAGATTTCAATTTCACAATTTAAAATTTTGGTATACTCTCTCCGTATCACTTTTTTTCTTCTTGACTTTCATATGTCAGGTAAAATATTATAATTAAAGGTAAACAAATGACTGAAACAAAAGAGTATTTACTTTTAAATGTTTCTAGAGACTCTAGAGCTAGACATATACTACGTATGATACGATATGTGTTTGAGGAAACATGTAAACAATTCATCATGACAAAAGATGACAACTAGATTAATAGCTAAAGCTATGAGAGATGGTGTTCATGATCTATGTTCAAATTTCGTCAGTATTAAAATCGTTATGGCTCCCATTACAGCCAAAAGAAATAAAAAATAAATAAAGAGGACAGTCTAACATACCTCATGCCATGCCAAATTGAATGATTATTAAATAATTGGGTTAATATCCGAGTGAGATCTGCGTCTATTATTATAGATCCATTCATTATGCAAAGATCAGTGAACAATACTTTTTTTGGCTTAACATAAACAAGAAGTAACGACGTCAGTAATCTACTTATTTAAGCTAAGAGGCCTGTTCAAGGTAATAGATAAATCCATTTATTCATATTATTATCGCTATATTTCAAAGTTAGATATGGTTTTGTCACCATTAGGCTGATGCTGTGATGCATCCATAACATTAATATTAGTATTAAAGTTATGTTTGACAAAACTAACTTAAAAGTTAGCTGAAACCTTTAAAAGTTAACTGAAAATTAAAAAGTTAGCTGAAATATAAAATGGTAGCTGAAAAAAGCTGAAAAATAGGAGCTAATAATGTATCTTATTATGTAAAAAATGTTTGACAAATTAGTTGAAAATGTAGCTGACTTTTAGTAAAATGACATAAATGAACATTTGAAGTATTTAATATTATAGATTGAAAGGCAAAAAAGTAAAATGAATTAAAACAGGTAGTTTATTTTTCAAATGCTAACCTGGGTAGTTTTTCATTTCAGGTAACTTATTTACCAAATAAGCTACTTGTCAACCACATACCAAGAAAATAAGATAGCTACTTTGGCCATATAAATAGCTTATTTGTCTTATCAAGCAAAGCCTTAACATTGGCCAAAACTCCATGACAAACGGGTTGAAAAATTAATAATACAAACTAGTATAGATCCCGCGTAATACATGATATATATAAAGCTTTTATTTTTTTTAGGGTATTATATAATATTTCAATATTTTAAATCAATATCTCATTAATATTTAATATTTCATTCATTGTATTTTGATATGATACAAAAAAAATTGAAATGCAAAACTAATCAAAGATAATTGAGTGTTAAGTTATGAACCGTGTATTTGTACGAAAATACTTTAATTTTCCATAAAACTACGGATTTCGTTTTATAAATTCTCTCCGATTATTTCAATGGTTTTTTTTTGTCACAAAGCTAAAACTTCCTCCGATCCGTCCCGGTCATTTGTTTACCATTTTCATTTTTATATTGTGAAACTATTATCCACTTATCATCTACCTAGTACAACCACAGTTGGTCCCCTACAATTTCCTTAATAACTGTGGCAAAAACAAAGGTAAACAAATGAACGGGACGAATGGAGTAGTAAGTATGTGTCAATTTATTCTCTAAGGTGTAATTGTTTCATTAATGAAAAATTTAGCGGCTTATAGTCTATTGTTTAAAGTACCCATTTTATTTTGTTATAATGAAAAAATCATAATTTTGAATTCAATTTAAACATTTTTGTTTAATTATATAAGATTATATTTTAAGAAAAGAGTAATGATTTATTAAATGAAAGTTTCACTTGTTTCTTTATTGAGCTAGATGTATTTTAGAGGGAAAATTAAGAGAATTTCTTATTTTCTTAGTAGTTAGGTGGATGTCGAAATGCATGGCTCTATAAATCTAATAATATTTCCGTCCCAATAAATACATAAATACAGTAATTTTTAAAAATAACGTTGGAAAAGTTTAGAAATTTATAAGTTCACCGTTTAGTTTTGGAAGGCGGTAATCTATAAACATCTAATCAGAAAAATTAATTAATGAATTATATTTGAGGGTCCGAGGTTGGTGTTGAATGTTGATGACCTAAGTTATAATTTTGATATTTGTGAGAGAAATGTAAAAGAGGAATCAAAGAGTTCACATGAGTCTTAGATTAATATTTCAAAGGTCAATCAAGTACAGATCACCACACATGCATATGGTCTTATATTTCAAAAGTCGTCTTTCAGTAACTTGTCGTGCATTATCGACTTCCCCTTTCTTCTTGTCTATGTAATCCATGCTCTGGCCTACTGTCGACATTAGTGTTAGTTCTTGTCTAGAGATAACGATTCTGGGGTTTGGATGAGCAACCCAGACGTTGCTTTGATATCGATTAAAACGAAGAGTTGGTCTCCCTTAAGACTGCCTATTTTCGTCTAAACCATAAGACGAGATGTGTGGCCATTTTACAGCTAAATGTAACAACTTTTGTAAAACAAGTAACATAAACTATAAGAGTGGTTGTACCATTGTAGTTACATTTTATCAAAAAGTGATTACAAAACCCCGTCTGAAGCTTAAGACCAAAAGTGGCCGTCAAAAACAAGAATTCGTGTAAATCGAATGGTCAACACCAAAAATGAATGCTTACAAGGATGTATAGTACTACTCATGCCAATAAAAATAGACTTTAGTTTCTCATTGCTAAAGTGATAAGAACTGCACATTTAAACTGCTTTGTTAGATTTTGGAGGGCAAAATATTGTTTGGGCCGAAATTTCTATTGTTGGATTGTTGGGCCGAGGGAAGCTGGAAGGGGGTTATGAGCTCGAAGGCTGGAAAGGTGATAAGAGGAGGCGTCAAAAGGAGAGATGAGCACAGATTGGAGAGTCGGTAAGCTGGGAGTCCAAAAAGACTGGGATCTGAAAGACCAAGCACAGATGCGTAGCTTAGAGGCTAAGTAAATCAAACCCTATTAGGAATTAGTCCTATGTAAGCAAGACAAAGGGAGGAGGAGATTCGTCCATAGAACACATCAACCCTAGACACTAGCAAGAAAGACGAAAAACATTAGCCTCTATTGTACACAAAACTAAATACTATTTGCTAGTGGATATTTGAAAGAGTACCGTCCCTTTCCGTGGTTTTTCCTTCATAAGGTTTCCGCGTCACCAAATCGCTCGTGTTAAGTTGTTTATCCCTTATTACGTATTCATTATTCATCTCACACATATTCAAATAATTGCAAAATTAACTATATAAGGCCGCTTTAACCCTACGTAATATAGAACGGTAAAAATATCAAAACAGTTTGGCGCCCACCGTGGGGCATAGTGGTCGTCATCGTTGATTTAACACAAAGAAACGATGTTAGGAAAACAGATAGTTGAGGGAAACATGTCCAAGCCTGAGGGTAGCCAATCGTTGGTAACCTCAACACAACCACATCCAGTCATACAACGAGTACAGGCTGCAGGAACAGGACAACCACCAAGGAGTTACCCTTCTCCTAGTAGCACCCAACAGAGAACCCATGGACAGGTGGAACAACAAAACACCGTCCAACTTGTAATCGATGGAATAGACGCCTTGCAACAATCCATTGAGACAATAAATAAAGACAACAAGAGAGTAAGGATCCAAGCTGCCGAGGACAATAAGGCACTTTGGTCCCAGATATATTCCCGACAGCAGAGACGACTAGAACCTGCACCAGAAGGAAGAGGGGATCAAGGCAAGGCAAGCCCTAAATCTAACCACCCAGGAATGGAAAGCAGGGAGCAATCACTTCCGGTCCCTACAGAGCTGGTCACCAGGTTGAATTTAACGGGAAAACCGCCGTTGGAAAACCATCATGGAATCGCGTCAGGTAATGCCTCTATTTGTAATCCTTCTACAGCTAACAATGCCAGGCCCGCAGGATAGTAGTTTATGGGATGGAGCTCTAGGCCAGCAGTAGCATCGTTTCCCATGTCTGCCTATCAGCAAAATCCCATACCAACTTGGCCAAGGGGGCGGAGCACCTGGGCAGCAACCGCTTCACAATCAGCAATGCACCAATTACAACAACATCATAGATCAACACTACCTTGAAATTAGGAATATGATTAGCAGAATCCGTGGTATGCTGCCCCCCGGAGAGAGCAAAACACGAAAGCTACACAAACTCACCCTTCGTTAACGCTATAGCAGCGGTCGCTGTACCTAAAGGATTCAGTGCTCCCACCATGACACTCTACTACGGTACAACATACCCCCTAGACCACGTAAGCTGATGTGGTCGTTATACACCAAAAATAAAACCTAAGTCTACTAACTAAGAAGATAGCGGAAGTAGGGTCGATCTCCACAGGGAGGAAACTAATTAACTGAAATCTAAATCTGCAAGTAACAAACTGGGGGTTTTGAAATGGTTTTAACTAACTAAATAGGATTAAAGGGAAGAGAAGTAAAAGATAGAAATAAATAAGAAATAAATCAGATAAAGAGAAATATGCTAGGATTCGGTCTACTGCAATATCGGCATCTACGGGTCAACTAAGTCAGTCAATCTATCAATGAGAAGGGCAATGGTTTTCTCCTCTCGGTCTCAAACCACCCTAGGGATTCTCCTAATTAACTCTCATCTTCTTAGGAGTCACCTATCAATTCTAAGCAAGCCTTCCCTTCCAATCTCTCGATCCAGGTCGGGGTTAACTACCTAGCCTAGTCTCCTGCGTGCACTCATTCGACTAAACCTCAATTAAATTGCAAAGATCGATTCTCATATTCAAGACTAACTAAAACAATCTATCCTAACATGCCTTTACTACAGTTTCCCTCATCCCAACATACAAAAGAATTAGCTACTCATGTTATTAACTATGCTAACAAAGACGATTAAACATATGACGATAGACATAATAAAATCGTGGTTAATAAGCATAAACAATAACACACACTAATTAAGGCGAGTAAAATAGTAATAAGGATGAAAACGAAATTAAGAATAAAAGAGAGAAAGTAGTTTACAATCTAAGCAACTCCGGCGTAAAGAACAATCCACGACGAATAACCCGAATGTATACTAAAGATTAAAAGTTCAGAATTAATGGAAGATTAATGTCTGCTAATTACTGTCTGATTAAAACTGAATAATAGTTTTTTTTAATAATGACTTAAATAAGAGTCATATATAGTGTATAACACGACTCTTAACCTAATTAACCTAATAGACTTAAAGCCCGTAATAGGATCTACTCGATCGAGGGAAATAACCACTCGATCGAGGCTTTTATTCATGAAAATCAGTCGATCGAGTGATTGATCTACTCGATCGACCAACTGGTAACAACTCCTACTCGATCGAGCAAAAGATGTAGCTCGATCGAGTTCTTCTGGCTCCAACTCACCTCGATCGAATGGAAAGCTCCTCGATCGAGGTCTTCTGGCATAGTACGTAATGTGAGTCATGATCTTGGCTTGATGATGAACGGTTTCACGCTTGCCAAGGCAAAAGCTCCTGTCCCGATTCTTCCATTCTCCTAAATGCATGCAAAGTGGACTGCTTTGACTCGGTTTCTGCTACTATGCAGCTTGTACCTACAAAATGGTAATGAAAGTACAAAGTAGCCAAATAGGGGCATATGGTGATAAAATATCACCCAAACGACATAGAAATGCGTGCATAAATGGACTAAAAAGTCTATATAAAATACACGCATCAAACTTCCCCAAACCAAACCTTTGCTTGTCCTCAAGCAAACTAAATGCAACTAAATGGAACAAAATAAACCTAGGGGAATGGAGCAAGTCTCAGAGCTAGCTACAAGTCAATGTTAAACAGTTTAATGCACTCGATCAATCATTACAAAGCTTAATGCGAAAGTGAACGAATTCATACAATCTTGGAAATAAATTAGACTTTCAACCTTGAAAGGCTCAACCAAATTCGGACTCTCACGGGTCACTCTTCTCTCAACAAGCAAATGGTAAGTAAATATGTATGAGAGAGAGAAGAAAATATAGTCACTCACCTAGACTACGACCGACACAACATGCATTGCTAACTAATATGAAGGATGATTTCCAGCACCGTACACACGCATAACCACCGTTCAAGGACAATCACGTGCCGAACACTTGCAAAAATATGGATATGTGAGGCTAGTTGGTAAGAAGGGGCAAAACAGTTAATGGAGATGTGAGGGTAAATAGCCAAGCTAGTTCCTAACAAAATCGCAATATAACTCGTTCCATTCTTCCAATTATCAAAACTAAACTCAATGCCTTAACCAATATAGGCATATACAACACAAATCCCATGTAACACCTCAACAAGATAATGATACGCATAGGAGGTGTAGAAAACAATAACTTCAGCCAATCATTTTTCCACAAAATATTCTTTCATTTTTTTCTTTCTTTTCTTTTCTTTTTCTTTTTCTTTTGGCTGACTGAGGAAAAACCTCTCGATCGAGTGGATTAAGTCACTCGATCGAGGCAATAAAGCACAGATACTGCTCGATCGAGCTAAACAAACTGCTCGATCGAGTGACAACTAACACTTCTCTTCTTTTTCTCACAAGAAACCCACTCCAATCAATTAAAAACGAGCCAAAACTGACACAACGGTAGAATATACCTCGACTACTAAACTAGCTCGGCAAAGGTAGGCTAAGTTTGGGATGTAGTTAAGGGCAACAGGCAGATATGGCTTTATGTGGAGTTAATTGGGTAAAATGAGGAAAAGGGAGATGCAAATATTCTCAAAACACGTAATACCGACCACAAACCCAATGCGTGCAGGCAATAAGAAATAAAAATTCATATACAAGCAAATGACATGAGATGTGGGGAGTAACTACTCTCATTCTAGATGAACTGGTCATGAATGTCACCAGTTATAGGCTCTAAAACTCATAATATATAAGTAGTTTGCCAAAAATGTTGAGTCAAGTCTAATAATCAAATTTAAATTCCAAGACAAAATTCAGTAGTTCACTATTTCGATTTTACTAAGTAAGTCAAGAAAGGTGCAAAGAATAGCATAAAATAGACTCGTAGTGCGATTTCATCATAAACAAGACTCCAATCCGACTCAACTATATGCAAAAATAAACGTGATATTTTTGATTTTTTTCAAATTTTTCTAATTAACATGAATTGTAAACGTGAATGCAATACAAATGCAAATGCAGACGCAAAAGGATGTAAAACACTTCCCCAAACCAAAACAGACAATGTCCTCATTGGCTATAGCACAAAAGCATATAAGGGAAAGGGAAAAAAACAACCTAATATATGTTCCTAATGAATGAAATATAAATGAAGAATGGAAAAACAAAAGGAACAAAAACAACTCACAAAACAAAGCTTCCCCAAACCAGCATCAAACTGGGGATCTAACATCACCTACTCCCATCCGTCTCCTCTGTCTCTTCTACCCTGTACGTCGGGTCCCTCTCCTCCTCCTGAGCTAGCCTCCTAGCTGCCAACTCCGCACGCTCCCTCATGGCCCTCTGTGCCGGCGTCTCGTCTTCTTCCTCTCCAGAAGAAGAGGAAGAAGAAGATGGTGAAGGGTATCCACCCTCTGGGTATCTGTAGAACGAGGGATGAGGCCATCCAGCTGGAATAGGACGCCCTCTGCGGATGTGGTCCTCATAGATAGGGAACAAGGCCAAGGCCTGATCCCGTTGCATCAGTGCAATATCCCTGCGTATCTCATGTAGCAAAGCATCACGACGCCCTTGGTCCATAACCTCAGGCGTCTCAAACAGGGGAGGACAAATAAAATTAGCCGGGAAAACCGACTCAGGAGGTGGAGTGGTGACAGGTGGGGGTATGACAGGTGGGGGTATGACAGTGGTCGGCCCCACCTGTCGAGAACCCGACGTCTCTCCAACTTCCCCTTGAAGGGGAGCTCGCTTCCTCTTCTTAGTGGAAGAGGAAGGTAAAGTGGTGAAAGGTAGGTGGTAAACAGGGGGAGGGGGTTTCACCCCTCTCACTGTAGTGAGAGATGAAAGAGAAGGCAATGTAAGGCAAGGTAAGACGACGGATGTGGAACCACATATCTTCCACACCCGACGCTCAGAGCCCGTAATCCAAGTAAACCCAATCAAGACTGGTATATCTAAATCGACCCCTGGTCCTAAGTGCTGGTGAGTCCTAAAGAAGTCTGTAAAAAGGTGGCGGCCTATCCTACTGACCAGACCGCCACAGACTACGGCGCTAGACACCCTAGACTCTAAGTTCTTCCAATGAAGAGCCACCAAGTAAGCGATGTTCAGGACAAACGGGGTACCGCTATCAATGTTCAGGTACCCCGCTAAGATGGTTAACTCGGTGTTGGTAATGTTGTTGGGTTCTGGCCTAGCAAAAATCGACTCTCCTAAAAGTCGCAGAAAATAGCGCAATGCAGGGTGGTGAACGTGGGCTACTCTACGAGAGCCGTGGGGTATGTGAGATAGAGCGGTCCAGACCTGGGGCAACAGCTTCCTAGGAGCTGCTAAAAGACCGTCACTCGAAATACCCGAAACCTCCCCAAACCTAGCTAAGGTCCACAAATGTGACTCATTAAAGAGTCGGAAGTGAATGCAAGCGCTAGTCGGTGAGGTAGCATACATATCGGACTCAAAAATATAAGAGCTGAAAAATTCGAGCGTAGGTACTCGATATGTTTACTCCCTCATCGAGGCCAAACCCGACATGCCCGTCCCGTTAAGCAACATACAAACGTCACTGAGTAAACCTAGCTCCTCTAGGTCGGGACGGTGCAAAAAACGACTCAAATGGATGGGGGAGTCAAGTAAATAAGATAACCGTTTCCGGTGAAAAGTAGAAACAAATTGTACCTCCCGTATCCCTTGTAATGGCCCGAGAGACTCCACGATAGGTGGCTGACTAGCAGCCTTAATAGCTTTCGGTGGTGCAAGTCCTCGAGTAGTGGCCAGCTTATGTGCTGCTAGCTGGCTGATGGTCAACGCCTTCTTACGAGGGGCGAGTGTTGAACTGGAAGGCGGGACAGCGGTCTCAGCAGTGACCGTTACAGGAGTCGGAGCTTCAGTGTGCTCCGTGGAGACTGTCTCAGCAGCAGCCTCAGTAGTATTGACAGCAGGTCCAGTCACAACAACAGCGGCAGTCTCGGCAGTAGCGAAAATCACTGTAGTTGTTGACTCAGCGACAACCTCGGGAACCGTGACAGCAGTATCAGTCACAACAGCAGCGGGAACCGCTTCGGTCGTCGTTTCAGCGACTACCTCAGGAACCGAGGACGTACTTGAGACTGAACTTGATGCCATAACTGCAAAAAGATCAACAAGAACTAATCAATTGGCATCTAATTTACTAGGCTAATCCTTTAATCAATATCTAACCCTAATTGAATCGGGAAAGGGGAAAGACTATGAATTAGCTAGTAAAATAGGAAAAGAGAACTTACTTGTTGATGATTACCCGAACAAGTAGCAATTAATCAATAAATTCAAAAAAACGAATTACAAAACTCTAGTTCACGAAAACTCCAATTAACCGAAATCAAAGGAGAAACAAAGGGGGCTTTTCAATTAATTGCAAAAGTGAATAGTTGGGGTAAATGTAATTGGTAAGTAATTGGGGGATTAGCACAACTTTGCAGGTAGGAATTTGCAGAAAAGAAGTCGAAAGGTGAAGAACGAAATAGAATTGGGATCGAGTAAAAAGAAAGAGGATCGAGGACTGCCCTTTTATAGGTGAGCTGCTTCAGTCGATCGAGTAGAATTTATACTCGATCGAGGATTTCTGTCAGTCTGGACTGCTCGATCGAGTATGTCTGAGTTACTCGATCGAGTAGTCGTCTTTTGATGATCCTTATTTTACTCGATCGAATGAAAAACCACTCGATCGAGCTCTTTTTGTCTCCCAAATCACTCGATCGACTAATGATGTACTCGATCGAATGATTTTCCTCTATGCTCGGCCTTCAACTTTCAGCAATTTGATTTCCGCTTCTATTTCCTGCAAAATCGATACAACACAATACCCAAAAGTACCAAAATCGTCTAACAGGAGAAATAAATTGTTCATCTAAACTACGGATTATATCGTAATAGTCTAATCTAAGTAAAAAGTCTAAATGTCTAAGTGTCTAACGAAAACGCGATAAATGTTATTTACAATGTGCACGGGGTTGCAAACCCGGCTACCAACCAAACAGTCTCTTGACAAGGCCACCGTTAGGCCTTTGACTTGCGGAATCACCCTCAGCTGCGGTAATTTCCGTCTTCTTCCTCCACACGTACAATGGTTTCTTGGAGTCTAGCTCCACTTCGGAATCACTTGCTTACATGCGAGCTCCGTTGTCCTTCTTGGACCTCTTCTTCTTGACGTCGTCCCGCGAACCTGGTTTTCCCTTTTTCAGCTCCAATGCTACTGATTTACTACCTGTAATGCAACACACAATAGCATGTTCCTCCAATTCGCTCCCAAGCTGGGGCGGAGGTGTTACGGTAGCAATGGGGATATCACATATAGGAGCTATAGGTTCGATAAGAACCGAAGCTTTGTCATGCGTGAATAAATCAGGTGTGATATCAGATAAGGGAAGTGCGTGACATGGTGACACTAGCATAAGACCCTTACTAGCATGAGACTGTGTGAATACTAAGTTCTCCCCACCTATTTGAAAAGTCAAAGTATGTGACCCAACATCGATAACCGCTTGCGCAGTATGCGAGAACGGTCTTCCCAAAATGATGGGAGTGTGAGAATCCTCAGGTATATCTAAAACTATGAAATCGACCGGGATGAAGAATCTTCCTATTTGCACAGGAACATCCTCTATGATTCCTAAGGGTCGAGACAAGGTCCTATCTGCCATCTGTACCGTCATGTTTGTACACTGAAGCTTGGTAAAGCCTAACCGTTTGGCTAAAGACAAAGGTAAGACGCTAACACTAGCTTCTAAGTCACATAACGCGTTGTCTATGAGATAGGTGCCTATATGACACGGTATAGAAAAACTACCTGGGTCAGACAGCTTAGGGGGGCATTTGTTCTGGAGGAACGCAGAGCATTCCTCAGTCAACGCTACAGTCTCTATAGTATCAACCGCCTTTTACGCAAAAGAATTTCACGTATAAATTTTAGGTAAGAGGGTACCTTTAATAGGAGGTATGCAAAAGGAACGTTCACCTTGAGATCGCTCATAATGTCAGCAAACCGAGCAAATTCCTTCTCGACCTTAGCCTTCTTCAATCGCCTAGGAAACGGAACTGGAATGTCAGGATTACCACGCTGCATATCCTTGACAATTGCATTATTGATCATCCGCTTGCTTAACCCTTTCGAATGAGCTTCTCGCTCATGGAAACCCATCGATCGAGTATCAATATTACTTGATCGAAGATTATCAGAGCTTGAACTGCTCGATCGAGCAGCTTCTTCAGTCAATTTATTCGATCGAGCAATTTGGTTCTCTTGATCGACCACTTGTTCATCTGGATCACTCGATCGACCTTCAGCACCTTCTCGATCGAGTAACTTGTCCTTCAATTCGATCGATCGACTAACATTATCATCTCGATCGAATACATCATCAGCTACAGCCTTCGCAACTTTGGGACGCGCATCAGAAATATCAGCAACTGTACCAGGGCTGTCATAAGCGAGACCGCTTCTTAGAGTAATCATGTTCAGCGTCTCCTTGTTCTTATCAGTTTGAGACGGTAATTGCCCAGGCTGCCTAGTCGATCTAGCACCCGCCAATTGAGCAATCTGCGACTCCAAAAGCTTGATAGTAGCATTTGTTGCTTGATCAGATTTACTCATTTGGATAGCTAAAGCTTGGATCATAGACTTCAACTCCCCGACTTCTGAAATTCCTCCAGATGAGGAACTAGCTTGCTGTGAAGATTGGATTTTCTGAAATCCTTGCTTGTGCGGCGGTTGATACGTCGGCTGTGGTGGTGGAGGTGTAGGATTTAAGACGTTCTGGCTTGTCCATCTCAAATTGGGATGGATATTCCCTTGATTGTAGTACCCACCTCCTTGACGGTATTGTTGAAAGGAAAAGACTTGTTCCTTTTCAGCAAGACTGTCTATAGCCGTGTGACCAGTGTCGCCACACCTCTCGCAAGTAATCACATCATCCCGCTGCAGCAAATGAACCGTCTGCTGGTTATCTGCAGCTTGCTTCTCCCATTTGTCAAGTCTGGCATTTAGTTTATCGAATTTTGCATCCAGACCTTCAGAATCAATATTGGCTACCGTCCGTGTACCACTCCGCGGATTACCATACTCAGCACAATGGGTTGCCATCTCCTCTATCAGTTTCCAACCCTTATCATCATCTATTTCCTTCTGGAACCTCCCGTTTGACGCGGCATCTAGAATGGCTCGATGATCATCATATAATCCGTTGTAGAATTGGTTACACAAAAACCACTGTTCGAACCCGTGGTGAGGAACAGACCTCACTAGCGTCTTGAATCGATCCCAGGACTCATAGAGATTTTCATGTACCGTTTGCTTGAAATTAGTGATCTGACCCCTCAAAGCATTTGTCCTCTGTGGTGGAAAATACGTTTTGTAGAAGGCCAGAGCGAGCGTGGTCCAGTCGGTAATACCCAATTCTTCTCGGTTCAAGTTCTTCAACCAGTCTTTAGCATTATCAGTAAGGGAAAAAGGAAACAAGAACTCCTTGATCTTGTCAGCTGTGACCCCTTTGGAAACCGGAATAGAAGAACAGTAGTCAGCAAAAGTCTCCATATGCTTCCTCGGATCTTCCCCAGCCACACCCCTATATTTCTCCTGCTGGACAAGCTTGATATAAGACGGACGAAGATCGAAAGTAGTTCCATCTTCGTCCGTTGTAAGTTTGAATCCTTGAGGTATACATGCAGCTGTAGGCTCAGAATGGCTAGCAATATTAGGCATCTTTGCTGGCAAAGTAGTCTCAACAGTCAAATCTTCCTCGAAAATGAAACTGTCGAAGACGGATTCAGAAGTACTCAAGTCTTCCTCCTGAATGGTCTTATCTACCCCTCTCTTTCTGCGTAGGAAAGTTCTTTCAGGCTCCGGATCAGCTTCCACTAATTCGAGCCTTTGGGACCTGCGCATACACAACTATAAAGAGACAAATAAAAACAGTCTTAAGGAATTAGAAATTCCTTAAGACGAGACAGAAATAAATAAACAGAAAATTAAAATGCCTCCCCGGCAACGGCGCCAAAATTTGATGTGGTCGTTATACACCAAAAATAAACCTAAGTCTACTAACTAAGAAGATAGCGGAAGTAGGGTCGATCTCCACAGGGAGGAAACTAATTAACTGAAATCTAAATCTGCAAGTAACAAACTGGGGTTTTTGAAATGGTTTTAACTAACTAAATAGGATTAAAGGGAAGAGAAGTAAAAGATAGAAATAACTAAGAAATAAATCAGATAAAGAGAAATATGCTAGGATTCGGTCTACTGCAATATCGGCATCTACGGGTCAACTAAGTCAGTCAATCTATCAATGAGAAGGGCAATGGTTTTCTCCTCTCGGTCTCAAACCACCCTAGGTATTCTCCTAATTAACTCTCGTCCTCTTAGGAGTCACCTACCAATTCTAAGCAAGCCTTCCCTTCCAATCTCTCGATCGAGGTCGGGGTTAACTACCTAGCCTAGTCTCCTGCGTGCACTCATTCGACTAAACCTCAATTAAATTGCAAAGATCGATTCTCATATTCAAGACTAACTAAAACAATCTATCCTAACATGCCTTTACTACAGTTTCCCTCATCCCAACATACAAAGGAATTAGCTACTCATGTTATTAACTATGCTAACAAAGACGATTAAACATATGACGATAGACATAATAAAATCGTGGTTAATAAGCATAAACAATAACACACACTAATTAAGGCAAGTAAAACAGTAATAAGGATGAAAACGAAAGTAAGAATAAAAGAGTGAAAGTAGTTTACAATCTAAGCAACTCCGGCGTAAAGAACAATCCACGACGAATAACCCGAATGTATACTAAAGATTAAAAGTTCAGAATTAATGGAAGATTAATGTCTGCTAATTACTGTCTGATTAAAACTGAATAATAGTTTTTTTTAATAATGACGTAAATAAGAGTCATATATAGTGTATAACACGACTCTTAACCTAATTAACCTAATAGACTTAAAGCCCGTAATAGGATCTACTCGATCGAGGGAAATAACCACTCGATCGAGGCTTTTATTCATGAAAATCAGTCGATCGAGTGATTGATCTACTCGATCGACCAACTGGTAACAACTCCTACTCGATCGAGCAAAAGATGTAGCTCGATCGAGTTCTTCTGGCTCCAACTCACCTCGATCGAATGGAAAGCTCCTCGATCGAGGTCTTCTGGCATAGTACGTAATGTGAGTCATGATCTTGGCTTGATGATGAACGGTTTCACGCTTGCCAAGGCAAGAGCTCCTGTCCCGATTCTTCCATTCTCCTAAATGCATGCAAAGTGGACTGCTTTGACTCGGTTTCTGCTACTATGCAGCTTGTACCTACAAAATGGTAATGAAAGTACAAAGTAGCCAAATAGGGGCATATGGTGATAAAATATCACCCAAATGACATAAAAATGCGTGCATAAATGGACTAAAAAGTCTATATAAAATACACGCATCATAAGCCAGTTCAAACAAAAGATGATGGTAACTACAGCATCAGGGCCTGCAAAGGAGGCCTGCATGTGTAAAGGGTCCGGGTCAACATTGTTGGGCCAGCCCTACAATGGTTTGTTAGCTTGCCAAACAAATCTATCTCTAGCTTTGCTAATTTGGTCAATGCATTTAATCAACAATTCGCCAGCAGCAAGAAGCCTGCAAGACAAACCAACGATTTATATAGAGTGGTCGAGGGATTCGAAGAAGGAACCAGAGACTTTGTTACAATATTCAACACAGAAAAGGTTGTAATACGAGGATGTGATACACCCACAGCAATAAAAGCATTTAGACAAGGCTTGCACCATGACTCAGACGTGTACATGGAACTAACCAGGTACCCTTGTCACACCTTTAAAGATGTTCAACCAAAAGCAACTGCACCTATTTGGTTGTAGAAGGATGAAAATTCATGAAGAAACATACCAACTAGACGGGAATGAATTTGCTAAGCCTACCAACCTAACTGGGCTGGGCCTTTTTTAGTCAAATCTATATTCTTAGAGGGCACAGTTAAAATCACAGACCTAGACGGGAACGAATTTGCTAAGCCTACCAACCTAGACCAGTTGAAACAATACCTGCCCTTAGCATGCACGCGCACCTTGCGCAACCCTACGTGTCGCTCATGCAAGACGGAATAAAACCGGCCCCAGGCCAGTTGAACTTAAATGTCGCTATGCTCTTGCATATTGACATTTGGATAATCCTCATGTCATCAAATAAATTGAGTTGTATTTCTTTTAGGAGTAAGTAAAGCTCATGCTACCCTTTTCTAATCTCATTACAAGCTCTTGCTTGGAACAATTATTCTTTTGCATTTTCTTGAACTGCGCGCATGGTTTGATTTCATTTTTCTAATGAATTCGTAGGCAATCCTTTATAGGATTTAACCCAGCTATTATTTTGAAATGTAAATAGAAGGACTTTTGCACTTGCATTTGAAATTCGAAAATAATAAAAAAAACGCATTAGTTTCTTAACTAACTCAAATCTTTATTCGTTGTCCAAAAATAATAATAATATTTCATATTATAAAATGCTGGAAAAAAAAGCTAAGGCTAGGATTCTAAACTTCCACCATCTTTATTACAACTCAAAAATAATAATAATACTACATATTGAAAAAACTGACTAAGGCTATTCTTCCATCTTGCCTTTGCCTTTTTCATCCTTCTTGTCCCGACCACGAGGGGGACGCTCCTGCGTTACCTCAGACCTAATTATCAACGGTCTTTCTTGCGGTCTAGTCTTACCGTGTCTATCAATCACTACCATCGCAGCAGGATTAGTTCTCGACCTCTTTGCTGGATGCATGACAAGGGATCCGGCTTCCTCCTCGCCTTCAGTCAAGTATTTCGACGTCTCCTTACCAGATTCATAAATCTTGGAATCCACAGGCTCGCGCTTTCTTAGATTCTCACGCTCGTCTAGAGTAGTAGCCTTTCGCCGTCTCAGATACGAGTCAGATACCCATAGGGAGCCAACAGGAACGGGTATGAACCACATATTCCTTTGTACCCATCTCGCGGTCCACTCCCTACAAGACTTTTCGGTATGAGCCAAGGCAGTCTGGGGAACAGTATCAAGTTTCAGGATCCTCTACCTAAGACCCACTTGCCTCACCAGTCTTTCCGGAAAGATACATACCATGAATTCCAAGACAAGAATACGAAGTGACCGAGTCGGATCCAACGACGATACCCCAGTCACCGACCTAAGGTGCCACAATGGCACAGTCCATCAGATCAAAGGGCCACCTTCACCTTTCAACTTATCGATACCTGTGCACCTCAACTGGGGGCTCAATCAATCGCAAGCGCTCCATTAACCATATCTGGAGCACGCAAGCAAGAATGTCATAAAAAAAAAAATTGTAAGAGTTCTTACTTGCAAGATAACGGGACTCCCCATATATCGAAGCTCGCGGTTAGCCTTTCTATTATCTAGGCCAAGAATGATCTCTCCTAGGCAAAGGCAAGCTGGACTCTTGCGCAACTCCATTTGCTCCACCAAGCTCAAGAAAAGAGGGTCTCCCCTCATCGCCTTGTCAATGTGCCCTTGGAAGATATAACCATGCAAAAGGCAAAACCCAAAGGCCCTGCGCCTCACAACACAGGATAAAGAAGGGCCATCCCTATTTATGAATCGATTTAGAAAATCATGCATGCGTATACCCTATGAGGTTAGAAAATGGTCTACCTCAGCTTTGGTCAACCCAAGGAGGTCCCTAAATTTATTGTTATACCCTTGGGAGTTAAGGGGTATCATTGGAGCATCTTCTGAGTCCAACCCGCCAATGGCAGCTATTTCTTCTGGGAAAGGACAAATATCGCCTCCAGGAAAGGCAAATACATGCAAATTAGGGTCTCCGTACTCAAGACAAGCATCTAGGAAGGGGCTTACTACTTTCACTAATTTAAAGCTCAAGATCGTCTCTTGGTTGTAAGCACCCATATCATGTTTCTCAACATGGGTGAACTAATTTGCCCATTAGTTGAGACGATTTTCAAAGGAATCCATTATATTGCAAGTCTTTTTGGGATTTGAGAATTTTTATATGAGAGACGGATTGTTCGAAGAATTGTATGAATCAAATCTTCAACAGAGCTCGCTATATATACTATTCGTCTTTTCCTAATTTTAGTCGAGGTCTGATCAACCCAAGAGATGACGCAGCAACAGCGACGCCCTTTTGAAGAGTCGCAGCACTTGATGCGTCTCTTCCTGAGGCCGCTTCTCAGAATTTCCAGCTCTTGCGCCTTCCTAATTCGTGTCCGTCTATGATTTCCTATTCCTATAGGATGTGGGTTCGGAAAATATGCAGAGTTACCAAGGTTTTGGATATCCTAATCCTAGCCAAGTTCGGTTTGCTAGACGATAATCGACATCTTCGCCAGTCACGCACACTTATTCATTTTTCATTTTCTTTTTTAGGAAAATCACTTCATTTCCATTTTTCCCAAACTTATAAATTTCTTTTTTTTTTTTCTTTTTCTTAAGGGGTAACCCTCCCCATTTTCGGTCATATGTTTACATTTCCATACATTTTTTCACATTTCATCATATTTAGGCATTCATTTCGCGCTAGTTTAAGCTACCGATATGCCACATGTAAAATGTTTGACTAGATTACTTGCTACATGTAATTTAGGTGAATTCTATTCCAGCAGCATGACGGCAGAAACCGTCAGCTACCAAACATATCTTCCAGCTAACCTACAGGAACAGAAGAAATCCCACAACAAAGGCACTTAGGCAGTTGTAACACAAGTAAAAAAAAAAAAGGAATATACGCAAGACTAAGGGCTCTCGCCCTATAATCAAAGCTAAGACTGGGGGCTCTCGCCCGAATTACAAATCCAAATGTACAAATACAAAACAAATTTAAAATATCCAAAGTCTAAAAACAAAACAAGACGGCTAATCATCATCGCCAGTGAGCCCAGCTAAAATCTCAAGAGCAACATTCTCGCCATCCCGGACTTCCAGCGCCCTCAGCAAACGCTCTATCTCCTCCCAAGACTCCGTCAGCTCACGCTCTGAGGCTCTCTGCAAAATGAAATACCTCATTTCAGTCAACCTTTTCATTTCAAAAACACAAAACACAAAAAGGAAATGATAGGTTCCTACCCATCGGTCCTGGCCACCCGCGAGTGCCTTAACTGCTGTAGCCCGCAACCGGTTGGCCACCCTCCACAATGCAACATGCCGAGACGGAGCCACCTACATTCAAATACAAATGAAGGTTAAAACAAATGCATTCCTATGAGACAAAGACGGTCATGGATTGGAAGCTCACCCTTCTCAGGAGGTGCTCCCACTCCTCCAAGCCAGCATCGGACACCGCCGCACTGAACTCACAAAACTCTGAAATCATCGTGGAGCGAGCCGCGTCCGTGTACTCGATCACCTTAGGGTAAGCTGGGGGTACGCCCGCCACCTCGATATCCTGCGAAGATCAAATGCTTCATCAACAGGTAATTTATCATTTCTCAAAGTTCAAATATAACTAGAAGCAAGCAATACTTACCACGATCGCCAGTACGCCAATCTCCGACGAACAAACCCTGGGTAATCCTTGTCGGGAAGGAGAAGGGCGTCCCTACTAGAACCAGGATCGATGGGGACCGTGAAAGCATCACGAGAGCACTGCCAAGTCCAACGCTCGCCCAAGTACCACACAGGTCTCATGGGCATCCTCAGCAGCAACCGACTCGAGCTCCTAAGACGTAAGACGTCCGCCACGAAATCAGGTGCATCCGGGTAGTCAACCCAAGGCCTCGAAACCCACTAAAACAAAGAAATGAAGGGGTCATTACTGTGACAACCCTCGCGAATGCGGAAAAAAAACATACAAGCATGTGATTTAATTAGCGGAAATACGACGTTTTAAAAACATTTTTAACATGTAAATAGAAAATACGAGGAGTGTCAAATATTACAAACCAAATACAAGATACTACAAGAGACGTAGTCTCTCAAAGTGTTAACAAAAGACAAAGTTATCTAGCATCTAGCTAATGAACGTCTAGAGGTGTTTCATCCAGGGACAACGCCCGCTAGCTCACACCCGAACCAAAAATAGCAAGCAAAATGCCATCCAATCAAGCAACCTGTTCATCCATGAAAAACATGAACGCCACAGTCAGTGGGGAGTAACTCCGGGTTCTCCCAGCCATATCACATTAAACGTACATAAAAGGAAATACAAAAGTAGAAGCATGCATATATAGATATGCATGTGAAATACAATAAGGATAGATAGGCAATTCAATATATAATGATAAGAGCATATGGAATATAAATCCGAATCCATCATACTATACAAAGACTCGGGGAAGACACTCTTAGGCAACCGAATACGCTCACTAGGGCTTACATCTCACCGTTAGCGGTATAAGTTTGATAAGATTGAGACTCGACAAACAAACCATGCCAAGTCATGCAATGATCACGAATAAACAATCATGTAATCATCCATCCAAACATACCAATACATTGACGACATCTCTCACGGTAAATGAAACGCACTAGCACCGTGTACATGGAAAGTATGATTAAAAGGCATCCACGGGACAAAAAACATTTCTCTGAACGCATACACGATGACATTTCGTATATGTAGACTAATTTCCTCCTGCTAGCACGACGATATAAATATCCGGTCCTAGTCTAAACCTGGCCAGACTCTCGGAATAAACCATTTTCCGATTCGACATGCGATGACATTTTGCATCCAAGACTCGGTCAATCATTGACGCCGAGTACCCCAAATTCGGTCGACATTCACGAAAGAGGCGGAAAAGAGCACAAGCCTCATAACAAGTGGTACGCTACATGCAAATAACACCACCTCGCAAGTACACAACATTTGACGGCCGGGTCGATCAACGCAAAGCGTTCACCTCCCAACAACGTCGTCGTATGCCCACTAACACATGCAATTAAGCAGTAAGGATACATCCCCGTTCTGACATTCCAGCCTTACGAACGTGGAGGTAGCCAAGGGAATGAGAGTACAAAGCACATAGAAAATTAGTGCTCAAACCGTAACATTTGTAAAAACCAACTCAAAGTGGGACATACCTAAAACCGTCACAAAACATGCGACAGAAACGAGTGAAATATCATATATTCAAAACATTAATATTTAAAGTCATTCCGTAAACTTATACGATAAATGAACCATCGGAAATATCATAAACGAAAACGTAAATAAGAATTTCAAAGAAGCACCAGCAGGTGCCAGCCGGTCAGGTGGACCGGCTGCCGGCCACCCGGCTGGTACCATGAGTCATACGAAAAATCATTTGAAGGAGCAGTGTGTCCCAGCCGGTCACGTGGACCGGCTGCCGGCTACCCGGCTGGGACCAAGGGTATATGAGAAAAACAAAAGAAAAGGTAGAGGTGTCTCAGCCGATCGGCTGACCGGCTGCCGGTCGGCCGGCTGAGACCTAAATCATGCATAAATTCTCACGTAACTCAAAATTATACAGCCACTGCCCTAGCCGGTCAGCTGACCGGTTGCAGGTCGGCCGGCTGGGGTCCAATATGCACGAAATCAACATTTTTTACCAAGGATCAATATTCAACCATCATCAACTATTATCATAAATCATCCATTCTCATACCAATTCTCAACAAACCACAAGTATATATCAACATCAACACAATTTCTAAGCTTACTAATCATATTCTAAATACGATTGCTAACATAGAAAACACGTAAAACACGTAAATGATATCGAGTAACCCTTCACCGTCACCTTTTTGCGTCTTTACTCCGCGTCAATGTCCTCTTCAATCAAGAAGTAGTCTTTGTCGGGATCTTGGAGGTCACCACCTACAAATAGTTAATAAAAGATGAATATAATTCACCTTGAGAAAGACGGATAATTTGAGAAGCGAGAAAGATGGTAATTTTATTACCAATACGGATAGAGGAAGATGAGAGGGAAAGAATAAGACGAACTTACGTGAATTTGAGCGAGAAATGAAAGAGTTATGACAATTCTAAGGTGGATAAAAAATGGAAGCTAGGTTTTGGGGTTTTCTTAGTGAGGAAGAAAGAGATGTTGAGTTGTGAGGAAGTTAGGGTTAGGGTTAGTGTAAGAGGAGAGAATGGAAAAAGTCAAGGAAAAGTCAATGACGTCTTAAGACGTGATTTACTTGAAATCTCGCGTAAAATCCAAATACGAACTCGGAAATTCTAAATTCGCCACGGGAAATTTAATTCTAAACTAAAACTAAATTTCGCTGAAAAGTATCCGTATAATATTTTTACTATAAAAATAGGGTACATTTGTTGTGTTACAATCACCCCACCTTTTAAAAAGTTTCGCCCTCGAAACTTGAGCGAAAGAAAGATACCTTAATCCAATAGACTCGGATATTTAACACGCATAGAAGGTTCCGTTTCCCAAGTCTCTTCTTCGACATTGGCACATCTCCACAAGATTTTCACTAAAGGAACCACTTTACTTGTAACACCCGCTATTGTACCCTATTTTTCTAGTAAAAATATTTTACGGATACTTTTCAGCGAAATTTGGTTTTAATTTAGAATTTAATTTTCCGAGTCGAATTTAGAATTTCCGAGTTCGTATTTGGAATTTCCGCGAGATTTCAAGTAAATCCCGTCTTTAGCCGTCTTTGACTTTTTCTTGACTTTTCCACTTACTCACCCTACATATACTCCCTCATACTACTCCTAACCTAATTCATACTCACACAAACACAACATTTCTTCCTCACTAAGAAAATCAAAACCCTTGCCTCCATAATCTTTCCAAGCTTAGATTCGTCATATCTCGTTCGTTTCTCACTCAAATTCGCGTAAGTTTGTCTTATTCTTCCCCTCTTAGCTTCCTCTATCCGTATTGGTAATAAAATTACCGTCTTTCTCGCTTTTTAAATTATCCGTCTTTCTCAAGGTGAATGATATTCATCTTTTATTATCTAATTGTATGTAGGTGGAAACTAGGAAGGTTAGAATCGTTTTAAAGACGCGAAAAGGTACGGTGAAGGGTTACTCGATGATCATTTACGTGTTTTATGTGTTTTTTCTAGGCTAGTAATCGTATTTAGATTATGGTTAGTATGCTTAGGACTTGTGTTGTTGTTGTTGTTGTTGGTTGTTGTTAGTTGTTAATTGATATGAGAATTGATGGTTTGTGATGATAAATGAGGATTTTTGGTTGATAACTTGTTGGGATTTGATTGTGCCTTAATCCCGTGTGGGACGCAGGCTGCGTCGTGGGACGCAGGCTGCGTCATGGGACGCAGGCTGCGTTGTAGGACGCAAGCTGCGTCGTGGTGACGCAGGCTGCGTTACGCGCGGCTGACTGCAGTTTTCCTACACTGACCCCTTTTCGTAAAATGATCATATCTCCTTCGTTACTTGCTTGTTTTGAGCTTATGACATCCCGTTGGAACCGTAAGAGGATAAGCTATCACCTCCATTTGGAATTTCTGCATTTGCATGTCTAGAACTCTAGTTA
>JAIUZE010016990.1:0-16609 GCA_022085475.1 Heliosperma pusillum
TTAAGTAATATCCTATACCCCTCGTGGTATAGACTCGAGTTACAGAAGTCTTCTATTGACTGTCCTAAGAACTTATGCCTGTTTGTATAAGTATTGGTCTTTCATGTTTGTATGATTCTATGAGTTCTAGAAGGTGAGATGCAAGCCGGCTAGGATTGATAGAGTTTGGATTACCGATTGTTCACTGATTCACATGATTACGTGTTGATTAGGGTTTGAGTGTATCATGGCCATGTTTCTGAGAGGAACCTCTGAGCTAGCATACCAGCTTCCCTACCTCGAGTTATAGTTTATTATCGGTTTCACATTATAGCTTTCACATGCTAGGTTATTTGTTAGTTATCTGGTTCATAACATGAAAAGCATATCATATATGTTAAAGAAAGTTTTGTAAGGTCCATATACATCTCTTTTATGTTATTCATGTTTTATTACACTTGACATTTCGTGGCTGGGAGAACTCGGAGTTACTCCCCACTGACTGTGGCTTCCGTGTTTATATTTAATGCGGTTGGCAGGTTTGTGATGCATACTTGGGTACATTTACGAGCTAGCGAGTGAAGTATTACCTTGGACCTATATTCGGTTCTTAGGATTGTATATTATTATACACTCTTTTATTTCCGTATTTATACGGGAGATATGTCTCCCGTCTTGTATAATTCTTATGTATAATATTAATTTTCTTTCGTAATGAACCTTTTTATTTATGACACCCTTCGTTATGTATTTAAATTATTTTTTTTCTTTCCGCAAATTTGAGGGTGTCACAGATTTTATGAAACGTGTGTGATTTTGTGAAACAGAGACATCAGTGGGTGAAATATCTTTAATTTAAAGGTTACTATTTCATATTTTGTGAATAAAATATGTAATTGTGTTATGATTCCTTTTACGTGTGAAATTTCTTACACATAAATTTCTAGATTCACAACATGAAAGTCAAATATTCAGAAACGTTAGCTATAGAATTCACAAACAACTGCCATACTTTGACAAAGTAATTTTCTATTTGCACAAGAGTTTCACAAATTGAGATCCTAGTTTCACAAATGACTGCCCTACTTTAACAATCAAAGATTAGCCGTAGGATTCTTCACAAAGATTAGCTGTAGGATTCACAAACTAAAAGACCAAGTTTCACAAAGTCAAATCCTATTTTTAAAAACTAAGTTTATAGATTCATAATTCAAAAGTGTGAGATTCACAAACTGAGGTCCTAGATTCACAAAAGTGCAAGTTGAGCTACTTGTCTACTAAATAATTACTTACTTTTGTGAATCGTTTCTCTTATACAAAATGTTGCCGAATAATGCTTTTACACACTGTTGGAAACACATGTCTACTAAATTATGGATTTACAACTAAGGATTAACACAATCTGAATTGTCTTAATCCCTTGATCCCTTGATCCCACAGTCTTGATCCCTTGATCGCACCGTCTTGATCCCTTGATCCCACCAGCAAAACACAAAAACTTTAGGCAAAAACCTATACCAACAAAAAAATCAACGATATACAATTAGTTAAAAATATATACCAAAGTTACATATAAAATTAAAGGAAATGACATCAATTTTAAGACGAGGATTTTTTCAAAATATATATGTTTATGGTGAAAAAAAAAACAAGTTGAATTACTATTTTCATATGAGTTTCACAAACTAAGATCCTAGATTCACAATATAAAATGCCAAGATTCACAAACCTTGGTTGTAGGATTCACAAACCTTAGTTGTAGGATTCACAAACTGATGCCCTACTTTAACAAAGAAAATTCCTCTTTTTCAACTAGTTTAACAAACTTGGGTCGAAGATTCACAACACAAAAAGCCAAGGTTCACAAACCTTAGTTGTAGGATTCACAAACTGATGCCCTACTTTAACAAAGAAAATTCCTCTTTTTCAAGTAGTTTCACAAAATAGCCACTAGGATTCACAAAATAAGACATGATTTTGCGAAACTTATAATAATCGTTCCGTCATGTTGAGTATTTAATTACAGCTAAGGTTTGTGAACCTTGACTTTTTGTGTTGTGAATCTTCGACCCAAGTTTATGAAACTAATCGAAAATTAGGAATTTTATTTGTTAAAGTAGGGCAGCTATTTGTGAATCCAACAGCCAAGGTTTGTGAATGTGGAATCTTAGTTTGTGAAACTCCTATGAAAACTCATGAAAGCGATTTGAACAATTTATGATCAAGTTTATGATCAAGTTTCACAAAATAAGATATTAGATTCACAAATTATGCACTAGGATTCACAAAATAAGATAAAATCAAAAACAAGTTCGCAAACCGAAACAAACAAAAATCAAATCAAAAACAAGTTCGCAATCAAACAGCACACATTTCAACGAAAGCCGATAAAATCACAATAAATTACATGAAACTTGTACGTAGACCTAATTTCCCAAATTAAACCAAACAAATCAAATCAAACACAAATTCCGCAATCAAACAGCATACATTTCATCGAAAAATTGAGAAAATGACACTAAAGTACGCGAAATCTGTACCTAGACCTCATTTCACAGACAAACCGAACAAAAATTAAATCAAACACAAATTCCACGATCAAACAGTTTACATTTCAACGAAAATTGAGAAATTCAAGCTAAATTACACGAAATTGTACATTGAATGCGACAGCAACATACGTTTGAATCAAAACTGTTAAAATCAAGCTAAAGTACATGAAATTTGTACCTTGAATGCGACATAATTGTGAACAATTAACAGGAAACTTAGACAAGATGAATTAAATAAACAGGAAATCGAATTAATTAATAGAATGAACAAAAGTGAACAATTAAATTAAGAGGAAATCGATTAATTCCTATTAAACAGTAGCTAATCACAAGTAGGTTGAGATATCCTACCTAGATTGAAAATTAGGAAGCTCGCGATCGAAAATGGAGGTTGTTCGCAAGGAAAATGGAGGTTGTTTGACATGAAAATGGAGGTTGGGCTGAGAAGAGAGAGAAAGAGTGGAAAATGTGATATGCGTAAATGAGGAATAATGAGGGTGAAATTTTAGGTGGGCATGAGTTTTGTAAGGGGCACGTGGCACAATCTGAAGCATCCATATATTTTAGATCCGACGGTTGAGATGGGTACAGTTGCCTCACCCTAAGAAGGGTGCCTCACATGATTCAATTCCTATATATATATATATATATATATATATATATATATAGTAGTTTTTCGCTATTGATCAAACATCAAAATATTGAACATCAATTCAAACACTTTAAACAACATTCTTTCTCATTGATTTCATTAGGAATAACCTAGATTTTATATTAAAGTACATTACATTCATCCGACATCAAATAAATAAAGATGTTAAATAATCCGGAACAATTCCGGTTAAGAGTAAAAAGCTTTTCTCACACTGCCACCAACAATCCGGAACAATATTGATGATACTGATGACTTCCGGATCATTAACCTCGTATTTTGCAATAACAGATTCAATGCCTGCAAGTACACGTCTTGCATGTGGAGATAAGGTAGGACGGGTACAGCTCAACATATCTCTTGCGGCATCCAACCTTCGAGTATAAGGCCGACGTGGGTAGCCAGAGGACGATGATGATGACGACGCTTGGTTGACAAGTCGGACTGCTTCACGCCTCTTAATCCAATAATCCCTTCGATGTTCAATGGATCCTTTAATCAATGGGTGATGATCAGCGGGAACTACGGCAAGAGACTCCTCCTCACCTGCAATCAAATTTGTAAGGGTCGTCTCATCGTTGGGAATGTTAACTGCTGCCATTGATGATGTTAATTTTTGGAGTAATTAATTAGGGTTATGTAATATTTAAAGGAGGGGTTTTGAGGCTGTATTTATAGAGGGGTTATGCTGCCATTGATGATGTTCAATGGATGCTTTAATCAATGCGGGTTCTGCTGTTGTTTATTCACGGGTTTGGACTGCAATATCTTTTAATTAAAAATAATAATATTGAGCAATAACAACGGGTATTGGTTAAAAACCCGTTGTTATTACTTTCCACAACGGTTTTCGTGACCACAACCGTTGTGATAGAGTAATGACATCGGTTCATCATAGCCGTTGTGATAGAGCAATTACAACGGTTATTGGTTAAAAACCCGTTGTTATTACTAACCACAACGGGCCTTTGTTTATAACCGTTGTGGAAAGTTACTGCATATTGCAGTAAGTGCATTGACTACATAGGAAATGTAACGTACTGCATATTCACACATTTACTCAATCAATAACGTACTGCATGCATGTGAATGTATAGTCGTTTTGGGAACCAATGCATGCATGTGAATCAATGCCTTCATGTGACCCAATGCATGCATGTGAATAAATAACTCCAATAAATAACTCTCTATAAATACAGCCTCAATACAAGCAGGTTATCAACCACATACAAAATTCCCAACTCTAATCAATATCATATTTGCTAAACCATACAAAATTTCCCAGCATCAATACTAACATCAACCATACAAAATGTCTGGAACTTTTACTAAACCATATGCTTGCATCATGAAAGAAATGCCTTCTCATATTGAGGGTGACTACGTTGTGTGTAAAAGTTACAAAAAACTCCGTGATACGCTTATTCGAAATGGCTACTTAATCAGGAAGATGTGGCCAAATTATCATCACAGGTACTTTACAGGGGAACTCGTTTTCGAGTTTGGGATGTCAGATGCTCATCGTGCGTCCGCATTCAAACTGGCAAGAATGTTTGACAAGGCCGGGCATGGGCGAAAAGATTTTATTGAGAGCACGGACCACCAGCCTGGGCCATATCTATGGGTGGCTTCCGAACATGACCGTCACCGTTTCCCAAATGGGGTCGACCTCGTTGAAGTGACCCAGGTAGAGCAGTAGGAAGGGTTGGCTCTGGCCGAGGCTGACCCGATTGATGCATATGCTCTAGCGGTGGCAGCTATCCGGGAGATTTACCCGGACTCAATTTAGTTTGTTGTTGTTGTTGTTTGGTTGTAGTTGTTTGTTGTTCTTTTGGCGCCGTTTGTGTAACAACCCGAAAAGTACCCAATTTGCTTAAGCAATAGCTTATGGATACTTTTCAGTAGAACTTAAGTTTTTAATATAGGAATTTTTGTTCCGAGTCGTATTTTGAAATTCCGCGTTCGTATTTGGAATTTTTGAGGGATTTCATGAAAAGACCGTTTTGGTCATCTTTGACTTTTCTTGACTTTTAAACCGTCTTTGACTTTTCCTTGACTTTTTAAAAGTCGTCATTTACTTTTTATTTATTTTTAAGTCGTCTTAAACTTTTCTGAACTTTTAAGCCATTTTGACTTTTTCCGACTTTTTAGTCGATTTTGACTTTCGTTGACTTTTCCCGACTCGGCTTGCGATTTTGAAGACCGAAATTTTATTTAAAAAAATAATATTTTTGATTTATTTTTATTTAGATTTATTAAGATTTATCATAATTTAATATAATTATTTTGAATTTATTCGGAATTTAAATAATAACGTTTACGGTTTTAACCGAACGTCATTTAACTATTCCCGACTCATCGTAAAGCGCGCAACAAAATCGAAACTCGACTTTGGCATGAGTCACGCGGCCATGTCATCATTTTCCACTCACGATTGGATATTTTAATTGATTCGATTAAAATAATACAAATATCTTAGATATTTGTTACTTTATCGATCCGTCAACGGAGATTACGCAAATCGAGCAAAAACAGACCCAAATCACCTCAAACCACACGGCTCCTTAAAGTCCTCTAATAGCTTTGATATTTTGATTACTTTTGATTACAATATCATAATATCTAGATCACTATTCGCTTTATCGATCAATTAACGAAAATTACGCAACACGCTCGAAATCAGACCCGACAATCACAATTCCACACGGCACACTTACCCACTCTTAAGCCTTGATATTTTCATTATTTTTCATTTTAATATCATAATATCTTGATATTAACTTTATCGTGAATAATATTTAATCGTTTACCGTAAAACAATTATTAAACGCGAATCAATTACGGAACAACAATTTCAAAACTCGACACCTTTATGTGTCTATAAACACACGGCACACACCCACCCATATGACTCACAAACCACTTTTCATTTTACAACAAATCAAAATAAGATCAAAACCTCACTTTATTTAATCGTTCTTCGCGTTCTTCATCGTTCATCTTTAGTTCTTCATCGTTCTTGAGCAAAACCCCCATAAATCCTTCATTTCTTAATTAAATCCTTCCTAATTTATATTTCTAAGATCTCCTCTTCGCTCTCCATCTTCACGTATGTTTTATTTTCAATTCCGTCAAGATCGTTTTCATCCTTTAATTATGGAAAATTTAGTTTAAGTTCTAATAATTGTTTTTCTTGTTATTTCTTATAGGGGAAGAGTTTGAAGACGAATTTGGGGACTCTTATATTTTGGGTGAAGACTAGTAGAAGGGTTTTCTTATTTATATTTTCTTATATTTTGTGCTAAGTGGATTTTGCTAGCTAAGGTAACGATTCCGTTTTACTCGACGAATTAATGTCACATAGCCTTAGTTTTGTTTTTGTAGGTTTTAGTTTATGTTCATGTTATAGTATTTAAGAGTTAAGTTAGTAACATAGCCTTTAATTTAATTTATTTGGATTTTTGGTTCATCTTTATTTTTGGTTCATGTTTTTATGATTTATGGATTTTTAGTTAGAAATATGTTAAGTAGTAATTATTATGTTGTTGTATGATTTTTATGTTGTATGGAAGTTTTTGTGATGTTGGATGATTTTTGATGATTTTATGTTGTATGAATTTTTATGATGATTTAGTGTTCTTGATGATTTTTAAGTTGTAGTGAATTTTTATGTTGATTTATTGTTCTTGATGAATTTTTATGGTTTTTCAGAAGTTATGATTTTTATGTTGTTTATGAACTTTTAACAAATTTAGTGTTCTTGAAGAATTTTAATGATTTTACTAAGTTATGATTTTTTTTGTAGTTTATGAAATTTTAACAAGTTTAATGTTCTTGACAAATTTTGATGATTTTTAATAAGTTATGATTTTGTATGAATGTTGTTAAAATGGTTGTTTGATGATTAAAAACATGTTGGAAGTGATTTGATGTTGTTGGTGGTGTGAACCGTGAGGGGAGGACTGAACCGGGTCCAAACCAGACCGGTCCAGGCCGGTTCAGACCCGGTCTGGGTTGGTCAAGGTGGGTCCGGGTTTTGGTCTTTGGGTTGTGTCGATGTTTGATTGATTGGTTGTTGTTTTTTGACGGTTTTACTTATTTTTAGCTGCGGAAAAAATTAGAAAACGTTTTAGAAAGGATTAAAGCAAAACAGCCTTTTCAGCCACAACAGGCCGTGGGGCCCAAAACAGGCCCATGTGGGTCCGGCCCAATTCAGCCCGTGGGTCCCACCTTGGGACTCGTGTCGTTTTTTGAGTTATCGTCATTTTTATCGTGTTTTGTAATATTTAGCAAGTGGGAAATATTAATAAGTAAAATATTTAATTAACAAGGTTTTCATAAAATTATTATTTCTCACATGTTAGAAAAGTTTAGTGACCTACTTAAAAAGAAATAAAAGTCAATGACGACTTTAAAAGTCAAGGAAAAGTCAAAGACGACTTAAAAGTCAAGAAAAGTCAAAGATGACTAAAAACGGTCTTTTCATGAAATCTCTCAGAAATTCCAAATACGAACGCGGAATTTCAAAATACGACTCGGAACAAAAATTCCTATATTAAAAACTTAAGTTCTACTGAAAAGTATCCATAAGCTATTGCTTAAGCAAATTGGGTACTTTTCGGGTTGTTACAGTTTGTGTGTGGCGCTGTTTGAACTTATTATTTAATAATATTAATGTGGATACGTTAATTTGTTTTTTGACTTAAGTTTAGAAGTAATTAAACTAATTCAATTCAAAGCTATTCAATCGATAAAGCCAAATTAGAATTGAATGACATTCACGAAATGACATTCAGGAAATGACATTCACAAATTTGCTAATAAACGACATTGAATTGGTGAAAATAATACACGACATTCAAGAAATGACATTCACAAATTCACAAATTCAAGAAATAGTTCACAAATTCACAAATTCAAAAATAATAAGGGAGATGATGACAGAAAAATGATCGCTTTGTGATAGAGTTTTTGTGTTGCAGTACAGTCGTATTATTAGTGTTGTGTGTTTTCTATCTAGAAATATTGACAACGGTTATCATAAACAAACCGTTGTGATAGAGTAATGACTACGGTTATAGTAGTCTACCCGTTGTAATTAGTAAACACTATGACAACGGTTTATGGTTAATAACCGTTGTTATAAGCAATCACAACGGGTATATTTACAACAACCGTTTTTGTTGCTTACCTTTATTTTTTTTTTAATTATAATTAGAGACAGCAATATCATAAGCACTATACACTGCAATAATAATCAGCAGAAACCAACAAAGACAGCAATATCATAAGCACTATACACAGCAATATCAGCAGAAACCAAAACATGGAGACTGTATAATGAATGACCAAAAGCTAAATAATTTGGGAATCTTCAACAATGACCAAAGCTAACAAAAACTAAAGACAATACCACCTCAGGATCGGGGACGTTTCTTGCTCGACATAGTTTCTTCGTTAACCCAAATACCTTCACCATGATCATCACGCATATAGATGCTTTCAATGTTATCATGATCAGTGTCAACATTGTCGAAATAAGATACAGTGGAAGAGTGATCCATTCCCTCAAACACGACATCCTAATCATTATCCCCACCATTATCGGGTGCACCCCGTCTACTCCTTATAGATAGTACAACATACCACTTTTTATCCATAGGATCGGTGACATAGAACACTTGTTTAGCTTGGGATGCCATTATGAAAGGATATCCTTATTATTGCCAACCTTATCCAAATTGACCAACGTAAATCCCATTTTATCCTTTCGAACACAATTGTTGTTGTTATCAACCCAGTTACATCGAAACAGAGGTATTGTGAAATCAATGTAATCTAATACCAATATTTCTTGAATAACACCATAATAAAGGCATTTTCCCCAAATAAGGTTTTTATCTTTTGAAGTAGCAAAGTGCATTGCCTCAAATTCAGAACTCACACCACTATTTTGCATTGTGCTCAACTCATCTTGCTCGCGGGTGTAAAAAGTATAACCATTAATAGCAAAACCGCTGAAAAAAGTGGCCCTGGCATTTGGACTTAACCCAAGACGTAGTAACCTAGGAGAGATGTCATCACCATACAAATTCTTATACTCCAAGACAACATTCCTAAACCACTCTCCAAATGTCTTCTTATGCTCGTTTGCAATCCACATCTCGCTCTTGTTTGGGTGATCGTATTTGAGCTAATCTTTGTGTTGTTGAATATAAGGTTGCACCTCATCTTCGTTGTTTAGCACATACGTATGTGCTAAATGTAACATGTCACGTGCCACAATTTTTTCAACCCGGCCCCTAATACCTTTTCCGTTCATCCAGTCACTATGACGATTCTTTGGAACGCCAATTAACTCCTCAGGGGAGAGATGAGCGTAACAATATGCAAGAGCTTCGTCTAATATAGCACGTTCAGCAATACAACCTTCTGGACGATATCGATTAGATGTATAGTCCTTGTAGACTTTCATCAATCTTTCGAAAGGATACTGGTATCTCAAGTACACGGGCCCAAGGTACAACATCTCCCTAACCAAGTGAGTGGTCAGGTGAATCATGATAGTGAAGAAAGAGGGTGGAAAATACATTTCAAAATGACAAAGAGAGGTGACAACGAGGTCCTGCAATGAATCTGCATCATCGGGATCGATGACTTTATCGCATATGGACTGGAAGAAGAGACAAAATCTGGTAATAGCATATCGTACCTTTTCAGGTAAAATGGAGCGAATAGCCACGGATAGTAATTGTTGCATCAAAGTGTGGCAATCATGTGACTTTAACCCGGTGAGTTTTAGATCTTGCATCGACACAAGGCTTTTGATGTTGGACGCATAACCATGTGGCACTTTAATTCCATTCAAGCATGCACAAAACTCTTTTTTCTCATTCCGTGAAAGGGTATAAGCTGCTGGCGGTAAAAATGTACCATTACCTCTCTTCTGTGGTGCCAACTCTAGCCTAATACCCATCATTTGCATATCTTCCCTAGCTGCGGCGTTATCCTTTGTTTTACCGGGAACATTCAGGAGGGTATTGATAATATTATCACAGACATTTTCCTCAATGTGCATGAAATCGAGGCAATGCCTGACCTCCAGGTCAGGCCAATATGGAAGTTTATCAAAAAATATGGATCTTTTCTTATCCCCACGAGTAGACAATTTAGAGCCGTTCTTCTTCCCATATTTTATCTCAATATGCTTTACTTTCTGATAAACTTCATGCCCACTCAAAATTCTAGGAGGTTGACGATGTTCTTGACGTCCATTAAATGCTTTCTGCTGCTGGCGATAACAATGGTCAGGATCCAAGCCCCTCCTATTTCCCAAATACACATACTTATGAGAACACTTCAAGTATTCAGACTCGATATCCTCCCCACACAATGGACAGGCCTCTTTCCCATGCATCGTATGCCCAGAAAGGTCGCCATAAGCCGGATAGTCGGTTATTGTACACAATAACATCGCTCTCAAATTGAAATTTTCATTCCTATATGCATCAAATACTTGTATCCCACTATCCCACAAAATATTTGCAAATCATCTAAAAGAGGTTCCAAATAGACATCTATATTATTTCTAGGGTTTTTAGAGCCGGAAATTAACAACGACAACATCAAGTACTTTCTTTTCATGCACACATATGGAGGTAAGTTGTATATTGCCAACACTACTGGCCAAGTACTATGTTGGGTACTCATGTTTCCATGTGGGTTCATTCCATCAGTGGACAGCGCTAGACGTAAGTTTCTAGGTTCAATGCCGAAATCGGGATACTTAGCGTCGAACGATTTCCATTGCATACCATCTGCCGGGTGTCTTAGCTTCCCATCATTTATTCTTCCAGTTTCATGCCAAGTTAACATTTTTGACTCATTGCTATTCGCAAACATCCTTATGAATCTTGGTATCACTGGAAAATACCATAACACCTTAGCCGGGATCCCTTCCTTATCCTTATAACGCCACTCAAAACAAACCGGGCAATTGGTTAAGTTTTGATATAATTTTCGATACAATACGCAATCATTTGGACATGCATGTATTTTCTCATATTTCATACCCACCCCTCTAATTAGTTTTTTAGCCTCATATGTCTTAACGGGAAGTACATTACCATCTGGAAACATGTCGTTTATCAAGGCTAATAAACTAGTGAAACACGTGTCACTAACCCCATTTGCCCCCTTGATATTATACAACTTCACCACAGCCGACATCTTGGTGTACTTACAACCAGGGTACAGAGGCGCTTCAGACTCACACAACTTCTCATACATGTTGTCAAGGTCATCCAAATTAATGTTGTGATCTTCAAAAGCATTTGATTCATCATCTTTTTCTTCATTATCTGTAGACCCAACATTCAAATCGTCTGCTTCCAACTCAACATACTCGGCAAACTCGGGATCATCAGTTATCCTTTCTGATTGGGCCTGTCGCAAGCCCAATACAAAGATAAATTACCCAGACTAGGCTAATAACAAATTAATGTAATTAGGGAAGTAGGGGTCGATCCTCAGGGAGATGGTGTTTCCTATGGAATGTGAATTGTCTCGCAATTGAGTTCTATCTAATGATTATCTGGGTTTTGAGATTTTTGATATCTAAACTAATATAAAGCATAAATAAAAACAAAATAAAAATAGTAAAGAAAGTAATGAAGAGCATCTAGAGAAGTAGGTTCACACATGTAGATTGATATATTGATGAAATTTGATTTAGGATATGCAAATAATTCATTTAGCGTTCGTAAGAATGGCGTGTTTATTACAATCATAGATCAGATGGTCTAGCAGGCTTTTAGTGCGATTTACTAGGTCTTAATCCACTACGTCACGCTTTGTCTATTCAATTCCTGTATATCTACCTTGGAAAATAATTCCATACTAGTCAAATGATTTTAGCTAAAAATCGTTAACTATCGTTACAATCCCAACATGCATAGACACAATGTTTTAAAGGCACAATTCCTTTATCCAATTAACATCTTTTAATCAATCTAACATGGCTACCCTACACCCTAGAAAGGATGACTACTCACTCATGATGATATCTATGTCTAAAATGATATTAACAATGAAAACTAGGATAGACATGTTTATTTGGTTTTGACTTTTTATATGGCGATAATGACGACGCTAATTGATAATCTAGGAAACGAAACAACGATTATAACGGTACTAAAATGAATCTAAGACAATATGTAAAGCGAATAACAATCAAATGGAAAACAATAAGAACATTAAACAAGGGATAAAACAGAAATACCTATATGACGACAATGATAACAATAATAGAAAATCCTTGCATATAATAAACGATCCTTGAATTGCAACGCTTGAATCACACAAAGAAGATTACAAGGATGAAATCCTTATGAATCTAA
Source organism: Heliosperma pusillum (assembly GCA_022085475.1). Taxonomy (NCBI): domain Eukaryota; kingdom Viridiplantae; phylum Streptophyta; class Magnoliopsida; order Caryophyllales; family Caryophyllaceae; genus Heliosperma; species Heliosperma pusillum. The sequence continues at coordinate 12,582 of JAIUZE010016990.1, forward strand.
ACTAAGGGATAGAAATAAAACTAAGAACTAAAGACTAAAGAAGAAGAAAATGAGAGAAGGGAAGCTAATTCCCCCTCCTCCTAATCTAAGGAGAAATGTAAGAAGAGAAGAGAAGTATGAGAAGAAGGTGTGTGTTGAGAAGAGGGGATGGAGCATCTATATATAGCATTAGGGTTTCGTGGGGAAGAGGTCGGGCATTAAACACATAGGACAAAAATAGGAAGTTGACGCCGTTTTGTGCAGAGCAGCACACTTCCCCGATCGGGTATACACAAACCCGATCGGGTATTTTGTCTTCTGGAAGCGTTTGACTAACGCTTCATCTACCTTTGCTTTGACTTGACTTCCAACATCCCCCTTGACCTCTTGAGTCGGGTTTGTTGATAGGGTTTGATGTAAGGCGATGAATTCTTCCGCCTAAATGATTGATCTTCCGACAACTACGAAACTATCTTTGCTTCTTCTCTCTTTCGAATTAGTGAACCTTCTTGAAATGCCTTTCACTTGGTCAAGCTTGCTTCTTCAAATCGTCGGGTTCTAGGCAAATGCTCGGGAATATAGAAAAAGGCGTAGAAACGTCACTTTCCCTACAAAACAGGTTAGAACACAGGAATTCAAACGAATACAACGCACGAGATATGTAAAAAAAGATAAAGGTAAGTAAAGGTAGAAGAAAGAAATAGGGTGAAGACCAGTCCAAGGGCATTAGATCCTAAAGTTCAAGACTATTTTAGCTCTCATAAGGTGGCTTTAAACAAAGCACAATACATAAAGCCGACTAAACTGGAGGGTTAAAACCCCTCCAAATATTCACTTATCAAACTCCCCCAGCTAACCTTTGCTGTCCTGAGCAATATAACAAACATACCAGACAAGGTTGGACAAGCATGGCTACTAGAAACCATCAAGAACACATCTCAACATAAAGCTTTGAAAACATACATGACTCATAAAACCCAACAAACAAACGTGGGCAAAGAATGATACATACCACATGCTTGAGATTACATAACGCGCGTAGCACAAAATCCACTATCGTAAATTTTGGCTCTTGCATGATCTTTTGACAAATGGACTCTCACGGTACACTCGAACACTCAATGTATGTAAAAGGTTATTTCTTTATGTGTAAATGTTTGAGACACTCACCTATCTACGACTTATGAAAATGTGTCCGCAGTCTAATATGGTAAACAATTCAAAACACAAGTCAAAGATCACAATGCACATAGAAAAGAAGCCGAAAAAGTAATGAAGAAGGCTTTGGGAAATGGGTGAAAGGTGGACAAACAGTTATGGTCATGTGAAATTTAGAGTGAGCTAGCAACTGACCAATGATAAATGATTTCTCAATCCAAACTTTCGGTGAATTTCCCACAAAACAAAAGATGAAGCCAGAAGTAACAATTGGCTTATTACACACGAAACATAAGGGTAAACTCCTTCTATTGATTTGACATTTTGAGGAGATACTCACAACTTCTTCTTTTATTTCTTTTTCTTTCTTTTTCAATTTTTTTTCTTTTCTCATTTTTTTTCTGAACATAACATCACTTTTTTTTGAACATTTTGGTTCTCCCAAATTTACTTTGTCATCAAGGAACAAAATCTTCTCAAAAGAGCACCCATACACCATAGTCTAGCTACTAGCTCGAAAGGTAGGCAGTTTTTATATGTAGCTGTTGTTTTGTGAAGCATTTGTATGAAGGGGCTTATTTTGAGGGGCAAATTAAAGTGAAAAGGCTTCAAATCATAGTGAATCATGAATGCAATGCTTATAGGAATGAAATGAGAACCATACTTATGCGTTTTGACATGACACACATCACAAGGAGAACTACACACACCTAGATGAGACTGGGTATAGATGTACCAGCCTAAGGAGGTTCTACCTTACAATATATGTAACTTGCCAAATGTCAAGATCAAGCGTCCTCATCTATAGATTCATTCTATGCCTACTTTGTACAAGACTTCCCCATGTATGCACAATTCAATGAATATTGAATCATTATCTTTTGAAAGCTCTAAGTTTGAGAAATGTAACATGATAGCATAGTAAACAAGCAAGCAAAGCATGAAAAGCATTCAATTATGTTCAGAAATTTTTAAATTTTCTCAAAAATCTTCTCTTTCTTTTATTCAAAATTTGAAAAAATGATCAACTAAAATGCAAAATGGGAAAATGCAATCCCTCAACTCCCCCAAGCTAAACCTTTGCTTGTCCTCAAGCAAATATAACAAACAATACCAGGACAAGGTTGCAAGCATTGGCTACTACACCATCAAGAAACAAATCTCAACATAAAGCTTTGAAAACATAATGAATCATAACTCAAAAACCACGTGGGCAAGAATGATACATAAACATGGCTGAGATTTACATAACGGCGTAGCACAAAGAATTTCACTATAGAATTTTGGCTCTTGCATGATCTTTTGACAAATGGACTCTCACGGTACACTCGAACACTCAATGTATGTAAAAGGTGATTTCTTTATGTGTAAATGTTTGAGACACTCACCTATCTACGACTTATGAAAATGTGTCCACAGTCTAATATGGTAAACAATTCAAAACACAAGTCAAAGATCACAATGCACATAGAAAAGAAGCCGAAAAAGTAATGAAGAAGGCTTTGGGAAATGGGTGAAAGGTGGACAAACTGTTATGGTCATGTGAAGTTTAGAGTGAGCTAGCAACTGACCAATGATAAATGATTACTCAATCCAAACTTTCGGTGAACTTCCCACAAAACAAAAGATGAAGCCAGAAGTAACAATTGGCTTATTACACACGAAACATAAGGGTAAACTCCTTCTCATGATTTGACATTTTGAGGAGATACTCACAACTTCTTCTTTTATTTCTTTTTCTTTCTTTTTCAATTTTTTTTCTTTTCTCTTTTTTTTTTTCTGAACATAACATCACTTTTTTTTTAACATTTTGGTTCTCCCAAATTCACTTTGTCATCAAGGAACAAAATCTTCTCAAAAGGGCACCCATACACCATAGTCTAGCTACTAGCTCGAAAGGTAGGCAGTTTTTATATGTAGCTGTTGTTTTGTGAAGCATTTGTATGAAGGGGCTTATTTTGAGGGGCAAATTAAAGTGAAAAGGCTTCAAATTATAGTGAATCATGAATGCAATGCTTATAGGAATGAAATGAGAACCATACTTATGCGTTTTGACATGACACACATCACAAGGAGAACTACACACACCTAGATGAGACTGAGTATAGATGTACCAGCCTAAGGGGGTTCTACCTTACAATATATGTAACTTGCCAAATGTCAAGATCAAGCGTACTCATCTATAGATTCATTCTATGCCTACTGTGTACAAGACTTCCCCATGTATGCACAATTCAATGAATATTGAATCATTATCTTTTGAAAGCTCTAAGTTTGGGAAATGTAACATGATAGCATAGTAAACAAGCAAGCAAAGCATGAAAAGCGTTCAATATTTCAGAAATGTTTTAAAAATTTTCTCAAAAATCTTCTCTTTCTTTTATTCAACAATTTGAAAATGATCACTAAAGGCAAATGGAAATGCAATCCATTAACTCCCCCAAGCTAAACCTTTGCTTGTCCTCAAGCAAATATAACAAACAATACCAGGACAAGGTTGCAAGCATTGGCTACTACACCATCAAGAAACAAATCTCAACATAAAGCTTTGAAAACATAATGAATCATAACCCAAAATCAACGTGGGCAAGAATGATACATAAACATGGCTGAGATTTACATAACGGCGTAGCACAAAGAATTTCACTATAGAATTTTGGCTCTTGCATGATCTTTTGACAAATGGACTCTCACGGTACACTCGAACACTCAATGTATGTAAAAGGTGATTTCTTTATGTGTAAATGTTTGAGACACTAACCTATCTACGACTTATGAAAATGTGTCCACAGTCTAATATGGTAAACAATTCAATACACAAGTCAAAGATCACAATGCACATAGAAAAGAAGCCGAAAAAGTAATGAAGAAGGCTTTGGGAAATGGGTGAA